>JACEII010000472.1:0-22189 GCA_014332785.1 Antheraea mylitta
AAAGTGCTTTTTTTTTTAAAAACCGATTTCTAAGTTCACGGTTAACAGAACGTTCACACTATACTCATTTGAAGAAAGCCGTGAACTATGAAGCTATGCAAATCCATGATAGTGTTTCATATGCTATAGTGGCAATATCCAGACATACCAACACCTATGTGTTACTATACCGATGTGACTGATGACGCGGTTAGTAGGTTTTTTCATCGGGCCGTAGACGCTCCGGCGTGGGACATTATGGATCACATTTTAAAAATAGCAATAAAAAATAACAATGAAACCACCATAAAGGAAATAATCTCGATAAAAAATATGTGATACAAGTAATTAATATAATCTAACGCAACGTAGCAAACGTATAATATTTAATGGTTAAGTTGGATAATAGCAATAGTGGCTCACATATTAAACGATTTTTAACAAGACTAGAAAATAAGCAACTGCAAAAAAAAAATAGTGCGTGGAGTCCCGCTGCCCGAAAGAAGTGAAATTTCTTAATGAAAATTGGAAGGGGTAGAAAGATCGTTGTCATTTTGTATTTTTAAAGGAGGAAGAGAAGTAGAGAGGGGTGGGGAGGGAAGGTGGTCCTCCGTCGCTCTCACTGACCGAACAAAACGTAACAATGCAAGCACTGTTACTTCACGTCGGTCTTCTGCGAGAGGATGGTACTACCCCGGACGAGCCGACCTATTCATGCTGAAACCATTAATAGCTTCAGTGTGGCTCTACCACCTACAAAAACATTAAAAAAAATAGTCAAACGTATGTTGCTGGTCTCACAGACCAACTCGCTGGTATAGGAAGGTTAAATGACACTTTGGTTTACTTATCATTACAATACCCATTTGAAATGTTACAATACCATATAATACGACAATGCTTAATAGCTCTACATCATTCTTGGTCTGTATATTGTATACATTTAATTGTTCAATTCGATTCCACAGCTGAGTTAAGATTTATGGACAGATTTGTGCTCTCTAAAGTATTGCGGTGTCTACAAATGTTTGAAGCTTTAACGAGAATTTTTCAAATTAATTAATGTAATTTGTAATAGAATTTAATGTATTTTCTGCTTCTTATATGATTTTTTTATACTCGTTCTCATGTGATTTATTTAAGGTACAAATAATATAATATTTTGAAAACCGTTCATTGCGATTTGTATCGCCATAATGACCATTCCAATTTTACTTTTACACTGAACATTCGATTGATAGCGCAACAGCATTTGTAGGTCAATTCAATAGCGTTCTTAAATATCACTACTGTACTTCAATTACACTTTTATTCCTCCATATAGTTTATTAATCTTGTAGCTTGTAAGTGAGACCTCCAAATTCAATATGTTAATTCTATCAAATAAGTGTGACTTTTAAGGATTTCCAAAGAATCCTTTCCCAAAAGGTAACCTTATATGATAATAATAAACCCTGTTTATTCTTCGACTTAGACAAAAATAAACCTTTAAACAAGCAATTCTTGTAAATTTTTATTTTGTTATATATTCAGGATCTCGGAAACCGCGTCATCTATTTCCGTGAAACTTAGTATGTAGGTGGTTTCAGGGACGATAAATCGATTTAGCTAGATTTCATTCATAGAAAACTTTCTTAAACTGAGTTTTCAGGCAATGGAAAAATATAACTAGAATATGAAGGTAAATTTCACCACCGCTGTCAAAACAAAATAGAAGATGGAAATCGGCTGCTTCGAACATCCGTTTAAGCCCAGTTCGTGTACCCAATCCGAGTGACAGAAAAAGAAATATCTTTTTTTATTTTTTATCCTAAATGCTAATTTTGTGAAGCAAACCTAAGAGTTTATTCTAATTTAAAATTGTTTTTTAAAGAACCGAACTAGGCCTGGTCGTTCAGGTACTATTAGTTCATAAAACTAAAATCAATTCGCGGCCTCTTTTAAAGCTTTCCTTCAAATATGCCCTGTCCTATCTGTTCTTTCCTAACTCTGTCTAGTTTCTTTTGTAGTCTGCTCTTTGGTATTTTGACCTGCAGGTCGTTGCTAATAAGGTGTTCCTATTTGCTGTTAACTACATTGAGAATAAGCACAAATCCATATATTTTTATAATTGTATTATAATTCCTTCAGGAAGAGGCCTGTGACTCTGCAATTCATCTTTTAAAAATTGTTTTGGTCATAAAATCAAAAAATCATAAAGCATATCCTGGAGCAACCTTTACTTTTAGTTTCATTGAAATCGGTTCATTATATCAAAAGTTATTGTAAATTTAAAGACGACACGACTTAAATACGAAAGAAAAGTAAATGGAATTAATACATTCAAATCATTTTGTTAGTCACTGTTTCTTTACATTAAGTTCTGTGTAAATGGACTCACGGGTACAGCTAGTAAAGAATATATTTTATAATAGCTCCTACCCGCGATTTCGTCCACGTAGTAATAATTACTTTGGGCTAACGTTAACAAGCAGCGGAAGCTCTCAAAAGGAAAAAAATCCCGATTTAGAATCATTTTTCATTGGTGCTCCGCTTCTATTAATCTTGGCGTGATTTAGTATAGCCTATAACCTTCCTCGATATATGAGCTATATAACACTGAAATAATTATTCAAATCGGACTAGTAGTTCCAGAGATTACCCCCTACAACATCACAACGTCACAAACTCACAAACTTTACCTCTTTGTAATATTAGTATAGATTATATATTCAGAAGGAATAGTAACAAGTTTCATGAAATGCTTTTAGTAAAAGGTCCCTGTTTAAATGAGCACAATGTAAGTGAATCTCGTATAGTTTTGAAAGGTCTAAAAGGAATGTCTGAAAGTAAATGCTAAGTTAATTTTCAGTCAGCAGATTGATTTGAAATGTAAATTATAAGATTAACTTTTTTCCTTTTGAGTATCAATAACCACGTATGTGGTGTAACAATTACATACATTTATTCAACTGTTACAAAGCTGTTATTTGGACATTGTAAATAGACACTTTTGTTTTATTTACTTGTCGACGTTAAGAAATAGAGATCTCTACGCCGATGGATATAAGATCGAATCTTACATAAAACTGGAGCCTTTCGTAAAGACAAACATGGTGGTGAAACCGTACATAGTAAAAGGGCTTTTTTTTTTAAAACACCCGATTAGGCCTCCCACGGCAGCGGCTTAAACCTAGGTTCGATCCCTCGGTAGGGAGCCCTTGAGTGCGTTGCTTGCGCGATACGGTGACACGCCCATACATCACTGCTACAACACTACACGATCACCTCCACACACGTGCACGCCTATACGCTACACTTCTTGGTGGAAGGGTTATCTTTGTTAACTTTTTTTTCCCTTATCGAACTGAAAAACCCTCAATTTTTCCGACAAAAAATATATGGAGGAGTTGTTGAGGCGGATATGCTTGGTACTCATATACGTTTCAACAACTCATACATATATGAATAGTTAGCTAGGTTAGCTAAGATAGGTCGCGATTTTGTATGCAACGGGCAACAGCCAAGCCGAGGTGTGCCGTGCACCCTTGAGCTGGTTGCCAATATAAAATCGGCTGAGTGCCTTAAGCGCTCGCCTTAGTAGTCCGGTGAAGCTGTTAAGACCGTAGGTCAATAACGTAGTCAGATCGAGAAAAAAAAAAAAAAGAAGGGCTTTTTAATGACTGCCTAATTAGCAATCACACGCAAGTTGAAGGTCTGTCGCCAATTACCTATTTATTATGTCTCTTCTGGCAGCTGTACTAGAGAACCAGCCCGCCTCTACCTTTTGGCTACATTGTCATTTAATATAGGACATTTAACATTAAAGCCCTATATAACCCTTTGTCAAACCCTTTGTGAGTAAAATAAATCGAGGTTGATGTTAAATTTTAAGTTACCAAAGTTAAGTACATGGGTGGTTGTAAGATTATTATATTGACATGTCTATACTTGTATAAACAATGCTCGTTTTCGCGTTTGTCTGTGTGTTCCTTTAGTTGTCAGTAATGTATAATTTAACTTGCTGACCCGCGCAACTTCGTCTGCACCAAATCGATTATTACCGGTTTCAGTTGTGTTTTTAAAACGAATAATTTTATTAAACTCAACTGCTAAGACATCTACCATCTCCAATTGTGAATCCAAACTATCCTGGGACACAAATTTATACCCAGTTGGTATCCGAGATTTTTTTTTATAATAAATCTAAAACCCGTTACATATTAGGCACAGTTTCGTTTAAATATATTTTCAACTTTGTGAATATTTTATATGTGATTGATAATTACGCATCCAAACGTCATGTAGCCGTAGCTCAGTTATAATGTGCTGGATTTTATACTGATCGATCGACGATGGGGCGACGGTTCGGAACCCAACGATATTTTTTTGATATTTGTTTTTTTTAAGAAGCATAGGGAGATGAAATAGAGCTTAAATTTTAGCTAATCTGTCTGCTATATATAGCACAAAGAAAAATTACCAAAATCCATTAAGAATTTAATTAACTACACATTCTTGTCTTTCGTCCGTTATCCTGGAGAATCCCTTGCGTTTTATGGGACAAAAAGTATCTTAGATGCAACCTAGTAATAATAGTTATCATTGTGTCAAGTTTCGTCAAAATTGGTTCAGTACTTTTAGAGTGATACGTGTTCACAGGGACAGACAGACTGACAAAATTTGTAAAAACATTATTTTTGGCTTCTATATCGATAAAAAAGTCTACCCCAATTATGCCTTGTTACAGTTTTATTATAGTGTATATAGATAAATCTATATCTATATGAATAGAAAATGTATAAATAAGTTAGCTACATAGTACATATAAAGTGTTACAAACTATTGTGTCGTCACATCTACGGGAGATATCATACGACAACGAGGCTTGCATAAAAGGCTTTTACGGAACCAGCGGCGTCGGTAGGCTTATTATCAGCCGAGCGAAAACGTGAGCTAACTCGACGTACCTACACCGTATATACAAGGATATGAAATCCCTCGAATATTTCTACAGATTTTATTGCGGGTTTCGATGTAATTCAGATATATGCTTGGTCATATTATACAGAGGGTTAGGCGAAATTTCTTTATTGGTTTTGTGTATCACAGTACTTACTGTTGATCTCTCCATCGTTTGGTCAAAAGACTGTTACCTGAATCTATTTTGAAAAAAGTTCATCTATATTCTACGTAACTGTAGTCACTTTCATTTTGTTATACATATTTCATTACTAGATTCTTCCCGCGAATTCGTTCGCGATTTTTTTTCGAACTGATACTGACCTATCAAGGTCTTAACAGCTTCGCCGGACTACGAATTCGTTCGCGCGTAGTACTTAATTTGATTGCGTGATGATTATAATCTATAGCTTTCTTCGATAAATTGACTATCTAACACTGAAAGAATAATTGAAGTCGGATCTTAGTGATCCTGAGAACTCGTTCAACTACACATAGAAATAAACTACCCGCTTTATAACATTAATATAGGTTACTACTACTACTCTTCTCTCGTACTTAACTCGAGCAGTCATTCAAATTACAATAACTTTTGATAGAGTGGACCGATTTTAGAAACAGAGACTACGAGTAAGTTACTCTTCAGAATATGCTTAATATGTATTGAGGTTTTATTATGAACCCATTAGCAGTGACGCATTTTCATACAAACATACATATAAAGATAAATTTCGAACAATGATTGAAATGTATTCTAAACTAGTCTGTATTTTAATGTATTCATTCTTCTATAATGTATTCTTTGACACCTTCAACATTTTTTGTAACGAAAATCGAGGAAGTACACTTTAGATTTCCATTCTTAGTATATGTATAGATAACCCATTATGCTTTTACGAACTAAATTAGTTTTTTGCAAAACAGTTTTATACAAAATATTATAAATACGTTCTTAGAACAATACAGTGTTTGTGTAATACACTTTATCGTTCTCTTTTTTTTTATTGTAGCACGGTAAAATGACTGCACTATGCCTGATGGTTAGCACAGTGCAATCCAAAAATAATAGCGACCACCGATAAACACACTATCCATCGTCGGTCGCCACTATCATGCCGGTCTGCAAAAAGCTGGATATGCACAGGCTGATCCCGAAACGCGACCCGCAGAAGCGAATCACTATTACGGGCTTTTTCACCATATACATGGTGGTTGCGACCCAGTCAGGCTGTAAAACCCTACCACCCCGCTTTCGCCATTGCCAAGTTCGTTATTCGGCAGGGTGCACCACGTGCACCATAGACGCCGTCCGCCCGGTCCTGTCGGCCTGGGTGAATAGGGGCTGGGGCTCCCTGACGTACCGTCTGGTGCAGGTGCTGACCGGGCACGGATGCTTCGGTTGGTACTTGCACCGGATAGCGCGCAGGGAGCCCACCGCCGCATGCCACGAGTGCGGCGCTGAGACGGACACCGCGCTGCACACTCTCTCGGAGTGCGCCGCGTGGGGCGATCATCGCCGCGCCCTGTTTGCGGCGGTGGGGGACGATCTCTCGCTGCCGAGCGTGGTTTCGGCCATGCTTGGCAGCGAGGACGTCTGGGCTGCTGTGGCCTCCTTCTGCGAGACCGTCATCTCACAGAAGGAGGCGGCGGAGAGGGCCCGGGAGGTCGATCCCAGAAGTGGTCCTCTCCGCCAAAGAAGAGCAGCGGGAGGGGCGAGGCGTAATGCCCGTCCCTCCCAAAACCGTCGCCAAACCTGAGGGGATGGGGCGGGGCCCCCCATCTCCTCGTTGCACGGGTGAGGCTGACCGGGGGAGGCTGCTGGTCGTGTACCCAGTAGCCTCTCTATAGTAGAGCGAAGCCTGGCGTTCACTCGCCAGGCTGCCGCAGGGGCCGCTTCAGGTCAGTGAGCATGCTCGATCCCTGGCTGCCCCTTCCATACGGCGGACGGTACACCGTGGTGTTTTAGTCCGTGCGAATCGGACATAACCTACCCTCTCCCCCGGGAGGGTAGCGTATCCGTTAGGGATTTCCCCACGTTAATAAAAAAAAAAAAAAAGGGTGCACCACGTGCAGGTGAGGTTGGCTTGGGTGTCTCAAGTCTTATGTTATTATTTGACACCCCTTACATCCACCTCGATAGTGGTTTAAAGACTAGTTGCTCGCAGACTGGTTACTCGTTCGTAACTCGGTCTTTGTAGCTAGTTATTACTAGCTATGCCCGCGATCCCGTCCCCGTGGAGTACTAATGTAAAAAAAAAACAGTGACTCATAAAATCATGTTCATATATTAATTTCATTTGCTTAACTACTTTCCTCTTGTACTTAACTCGAGCTGTCATTAAAATTAAAATAACTTTTGTTATAATGAACCGTTTTTTCTTAACCGATTACGCTATTGACCCAGCAAGGTCTTAACAGCTTCACCGGGCCACTAAGGCGAGTGCTTGCGGCACTCAGCCGATTCTATTTGGGCAACTAGCTCAAGGGCGCACGGCACACCCGACTTGGGCTGTTGCCTGATACGTGCAAGTCGTGATCTATCTGAGCTGAGCTAACTAAGCTAACTATTCGTACATATATGAGTTGTTGGAGCATATATGTGTACCAAGCATACATATCTCAACAACTCTTATATATATTTCGTATCGGATAATTTTCCAAACTACACTCATCAAAAAAGTCTAAGCAACATGTACTAATTTAAATTTTAGGATAGTTCTTCACATTATAACGTTGTATTTTATTTTTAAAATAATATCTTTAGGGTTGTATGATGTAAAAATAACAGCTGTTGTCTTTATAAGTTCTTTTAATAACAGAAATGAACAATATTAGAATATACTGTAGACACTAAGATACATAAGAAACTAAACTTTTTTTTACAAAATAAAATTTCTAAAGAAATTGTATTTATTGGGAAAAAATAGAACAATTTAATATAAAATATGGTCTCCTCTGCTATTCAGAACTTGTCGGCAACGATTATTCATTGAATTAATGATATTGTTCATGTCATCTTGCGGTATTTGCTCCCAATGGAATTGTAGCAAATCCTTCAGCTGTTGGGTTGTTGTCGCTCCGTCCAAGTTCTTCAAAACACGTCTCTGGAGCATGTCTCATGCGTGCTCGATGGGGTTGAGAACTGGCGATTGTGCAGGCCAGGGCAATACCCGGATGTTCTCCTTTGCAAAGTATTCACTGGTTCGCCGAGCTGTATGTGAACGCGCATTGTCATGCATTAACCTAAAATCAGAGCCAAACGTTTGTGCAAATGGGTAAACATAAGGTCTGAGAATATCCTCAATGTAATTTTCAGCATTCATGTTTCCATTTATAAAAACGAGCTCAGTTCGCCTGTTCTTCATAATACCCGCCCATAACATAACTGTTGAGCCGCTGTATGGATGAATTTCCTGAACGCACCTGAGCCTTTCAGTATTTCCGGGCCGACGATACACTCGCACCCTTCTTGTATCAGGCTTAAACCCGAATCGCGACTCATCGGAAAACATAATTTTATTCCATTGTTCCTGGGTCTATGTTATGCGTCCTCTACACCATTAATATCGACAAGCGCGATTCCCGTGACGTATCGGTGGGCACCTGATTGGGCGTCGAGCTCGTAGGCCGTACTCATGCAATCGATTTTGCACAGTTTGAGGACTTACATCAAAACCACTTGAAATTTGTAGCCTCAAACTTATCTCTCGAGCGGTTCACATCGGCTGGCGTCTTGCAGTCAGTTGTATGTACCGGTCTTGCCGAGTGGTTGTACTCCTTTTACGGCCTGGATGCTGTTCAGCGGGTTCTCCTGTATTATTGTAGCGCTGCCAAAGACGACAAATAACACTTCTATGAATGCCAAAATGTCGAGATACCTGAGATTGATTACTTCCCGCTTACAACATCCCTACAGCTCTTTTCATTTCATCTGCCATCAAATGGCGTCGCTTCATGACGTAAAGAATATCTAACAATTCAATTTTGTCGCTAACTTTATTTAAATGGTTGGTAAAATTATAAAATCAAGACTAAACGTAGCAATTAAAACGCACTTAAATTCAAACAAATTCGCAGTCATTTGAATTTTATGAAAAAACAATCAATCAAATTTTTTTTACAACTAACCAGTATGTCATCAATAACAAAAAAGTTTACTTACCTACGCACTTTGTTTGAGTAAATACTTAGAAATTAATTAATATAAATGGTAAAATTTGTAATATCACGCATGTTGCCTAGACTTTTTTGATGTCTATATTGCAGTTCGATAAGAGATAGAAACAAAACCCTTCCACTTTCATGTGTAAGCGTGCATGCGTGCACGTGCGTGGGGGTGATATGTGTACTGTTGTTGCAGTGATGTAAAATTTTGTGTCACTGTATCGCGTGAGCAGCGCACTCAAGGGCTCCACGCCGAGGGAATGGACCTAGGCTTGAGCCGCTGTCGAGGGGAGCCTAATCTGGTGTGCAGGAGTAAAATTTACCCCCAGACCACGGCAACGTGATCTGTGGTTACGCGGGCGTGGGCGTGAGCACGCTCTGTTTGGAGAGACAGGCTGGTACTGATCGTTTACTGCCGTTATTTCATCAGGAGGGTCGATAAAAATATGTCGGGGACGTCTATAATAATGCGCAGCGTTCGGTACGGGTTTGTATTTTGCGGCGGATACCACTAACGGACTGGGATGATTCACGGCTTTTTTAACCGACTTCAAAAAAAGGAGGAGGTTATCAATTCGACTGTTTTTTTATGTTTTTTACCTCATAACTTTGGACTGGCTGGACCGATTTTGATGATTCTTTTTTTATTTGAAAGCTAGTGCTTCCCGTGTGATCCCATTTTTTTTGGTCCAGTTGTGTCAACGTCATCCAGTGCGAAACCGTATAAGTGTTAAATTTGCATTAAGTGTGTATACGACAAATAGACGACTAACCCCCCAGTCCGTTAGTGGTATCCGCCGCAAACTATAACCCGTACCTAACGCTGCGCGTTATAAAAGACGTCCGTAACACATTTTTACCGACCCTCCTGATTCAATCACGTCAGCAAACGATCATTACCAGCTTGTCCCTCGAAACAGAGCGTGTTCACGCCCACGCCCGCGTAACCACAGATCACGCCGCCGTGGTCTGGGGGTTAATTTCGCTCCCGCACACCCGATTAGGCCTCCCACGGTAGCGGCTCAAGTCTAGGTTCGATCCCTCGGTAGGGAGTCCTTGAGTGCGTTGCTTGCGCGATACGGTGACACAAATATACATCACTGCTACAACACTACACGATCACCCCCATACACGTGCACGCCTACACGCTTATACATGAAAGTGGAAGGGTTTATTTTTTTTCCCTTATCGAACTGAAAAACTCTCAATTTTTTGATAATAAATATATGGAGGAGTTGTTGAGGCGTGTATGCTTGGTACGCATATACGTTTCAACAATTCATACATATATGAATAGTTAGCTAGGTTAGCAAGATAGGTCGCGATTTTGCATGCAACAGGCAACAGCCAAGCCGAGGTGTGCCGTGCACCCTTGAGCTTGTTGCCAAAATAAAATCGGCTGAGTGCCTTAAGTGCTCGCCTTAGTAGTCCGGTGAAGCTGTTAAGACCTTGCTGGGTCAATAGCGTAGTCATTTCGAAAAAAAAAACGAATAACCCAATATCATGCCAACCGATTTCGATGATTCATTTTTTATTGTAAAGGATGCTCTTCAAGGGTAGTTTGATGAGAGTTTGGTTAGGTTCTGATTATGGGATCCGTGACAAAGTAACACAACTTTCAAGAAACAAGCCTACTCTTTCCTTAAGGGCCGGCAACGCGTCTGTGATTCCTCTCGTGTCGCTTGTGTCCGTGGGCGACGGTGATCACTTACCATCAGGTGACCCGCATGACCTATGTAGATGATATGATTTTCGGTTGGCACCGACTTCCAATGCATCTCTTGGTAGCACACATATTCATATGTTTTATTTAATTTGGTTAATTTGATAAACTATTTATTTTCCGGTTTTTATTGCCTTATTTTTATGCCTCTGATTAATATTGAAGTCGGTTAATACTTTTTTTTTAATTTACTTTTTAAAATAACTAATCGTAAGTGATTTTTTTATAATGAACCCATATTGGTTTCGTTAACTATGACTAAATGCTATTCGAGGATATGCTTTATGGTTTTCTTGGTGAGGTTTTATCTTTAAGGCAGTACTTTAGCAATGATATGTATTTAACCAGACAGACAGACAGACATTTCTAAAAGTGATTGAAATGTATTTAATTAATTATTCCTAGACACCTGCAACATTTTTAACAAAGACCTAAGTAGTACAGACACTTTAGACTATATTGTATTGACTTTCTATGCTATATCTATAACCTTCTTTGAGGTTAGTAACGGTCCAACTATGTCGATATTTACATGTTCAAAACGATTACTTAACGAATATTGCTATAAGTCAGAGATCGTATGTCTATTGACCTTTGACTTCTGACAGAGAATACAAGTCTTAGCCCATCGACCAACGTCTCTATTTAGACTTGGGCAGAAAAATCGTTGTGCGATTAATTTTCGTGTTGTATGACCTGTATTGTTGTACCTGGATGACTTACGTTATGTACTGAATCAAATGATAATTTTCTAAAATTTTCCGTAAAATACGGTCTACAAGTTTTAGATGAACCCTCACAATAAACGTGTATTTCGCAATTCGGAATAAAATATTTTTTAAAACAAAGACTGTTGTCCGAACTGTTTAACAAATGTGCACTCTGCATCTTTGTCCTGAGTTCGCGCTAATTCTGAGTAATTAAGTACAGTTGTGCAGTCAATTGTTTGAATGCGCGATAAAAAATCAGCGCCTACATTCTTATCGCCTTTTATGTATTTAATTGACGTTGATAGTTCACTTATGAATAAAAGTTGCCTAGTACGTCTAGGTGTTTCAGTATTACTCTGTAATTTATCAAACGCGTAAATAAGAGGTCTGTGGTCTGTAAAAATAGCTATACGAGAATGATTACCTTCGAAAAAATGACGAAAATGTTTTACTGCCATATAGATTGCGAGCAACTCCTTGTCGTAAGTAGAATACTTTTGTTGAGCCTTAGTAAACCTCTTAGCAAAGTATCCTAGTGGTTGCCAGGAGTTATTAACTTTTTGTTGCAGCATAGCGCCTGCACACGTATCTGAAGCATCTGTCATCAAGGCTATTGGTACGTTTGCCTTGGGATGTGATAACATGACAGCATTTTTTGATCTATTTTACACTGTTCAAAATCATTAATTGAACTATCATCCCACACTATGACTGTTTTGTCTTTACGTTTTTTTTTTTTTTCGAAATGACTACGCTATTGACCCAGCAAGGTCTTAACAGCTTCACCGGACTATTTGTCGGATGTCCCCATTTTTCTTATCCACTACGTGTAATTGACTGGCCCATTCACCTTTGGATGGTGTGCAGATACCCATCTCCTGCATCCGCCTAAACTCTTCCTTTTCCTGATGGCATAGGTTTAGATATGTCCGAGAATTCAGATAACAGTTCCTGGAATGGGTGACTACTATTTACAGTGCTGATCGGCATTTCTATATATTTTACTGTTACTTATTGTTAACATATTTGTACACTTATCAATTAATTTTTTAGATCTTAAATCTATAACTAAATTATGATACTCTAAAAAGTCCGCTCCGATGATTGGTTGTGTTACATTCGCAATAATAAACGTCCATTTTAGTGGTCTACGTAGCTTAAGATTAAGTTCAAGAGTTTTTGTGCCGAATGTCTGTATTTGTGTACCATTTGCTGAATACAATGTATACTTAAAATTATCACAATTACTCACGCATTTATCTTTCGAAGTTACCGGTACCACGGATACATTTGCACCGGTGTCGATGAGGAAGCGTAGTCCTGAATTCGAGTCCCTTACGCATAATCGGTGGTTCAAGCTGTCGACGCAGTTGCCCACCTCTGCTTGCATTACTTTTGGTTTTCCGTGTCCCGCGCATGCTGTTCTTTTCTTCCAGTTGCAGTGCTTCATACGCTTGTTTGCCTTTTCTCCAAACTGGAAGTGGTGAAAACATACCCAGTCCGCTGATTCAGGCTTACGGCGCTGCGAAGAAATGTTTCGACTGTCGCCGGATTCATGTGTGGATCATGCGTTAAATGTATGTGCCCCTTTTGATCAACTACGTTCTATTTTGTCCATCCTTTTTCTGAGCCTCGATAACTCTGCAATCAGCAGCTCATTGCTAGACGTTGACGTATTTGTGAAATCTTTGGTCACCTGGCTGTGGTATTTCGAAGATTCTATTGCTGTGTGTGTCATTAGTTCACTTGGTTTTTTTACACGTGTAACCACTTCTACAGTGTTCTGTTAAAACACATTGCGTTGTCGCGGTGGTGATGTCACAATATTTTGATACGCGTCGGGATCACCAATTTCCGGAGGTCACCAGTTTGGATGTCTATCGGAGACGGGTGTAGTGACTTCCGATTGAGTTACTGCTCCTTCTGATTGATGAAGGTCCTTACGATTGGGGTTATTCAATTAAAAGTGTAATTGTTAACTTGCGTAGTTTAATTGTAATAATCCCCGTTCTACGACCTTTCGTGCGGGCGAGCGCGCAGTAACTGGCTCGCCGTTCATACGTCGCGCTCTTATATAATTATTTGTTTATCATGCACTCTGCCTCGCACGCCTACATATTCAGTTTCATTATTCAGTGGAGCGTCGAGCGACTGGCTACCATTCAAAGTCGCTTATGAAGAATCGGCCAGTGCATGCAGTGAATAAAAGAACCTCGGTAGACTAAGAAGAAGTTTAAAAGGCGTGGCTAAAGATACGGTGCAATGCTTATTTGTCGGCAATACAACGATCGCTAAAGTAATTAAGCTTCTAACTTCGAGATTCGGTCGACCGGATGCTCTAGTAACAGCCGAAATTAATAAACTACGAGCGTTACCCCGCCTCAATGACAATCCGAGAGACACGTGTGTGTTCGCATCGCGAATCTTTAACGTGACGGCTACGATTAAAGCCCTAAATAAGAGACATTATCTCTATAACGCAGAAGTCGTGTGGGAAGTGATCGACAAGCTACCGTCGACACTACGTCATCGCTACTACGACTTCATAGCCGAGCAGCCAGAGGAGCAGCCTGATTTAATAACGCTGTCTAAGTTCTTCGATCGCTCCGCGGAAAGATGTGGTAACTTTGCACCCGCCGAATTAGTAGCCTCAGAAGATCGTCGGAAGCATCGAAAAATAGTCAAAAGTTATCACAGCGTCAAAAAACCGCTTATGAACAAAGAAATGTGTCCGATCTGCAAAAAAGGGAATCATAGTTCGAGCGATTGCAAGACATTTAAAGACGCCGAAGTATCTATGAGATGGGACATAGCTAAACAATATAAACTGTGTTTCCGTTGTCTGAGAATTAGAAAGTTTCGATATTCCTGTAAGACTCGACTGTGTGAACAAAGCGGATGTTATTATTCGCACCACCCGTTGCTTCACAGAAACAAAGCATCGGGCGAGACGGGCGACAGTGCGCCCGCCTCCGACATTGTTACGTCAGCCAAAGACAACAGACATAGCTGCGCGTTTCTAAAAATTCTACCTGTGGAGCTGATGGGACGACGGGCTGACGGGAAGGGGTCATGCCGTACCGACGCGCTGCTTGACGACGGTTCAACATGCACATTGATCGAGGCTAAAATGGCAGAAAAATTTGGAGTGACCGGGCCTCCAGCACCATTGCACATTGAAGGCGTAGCCGATAGCAAAATAAATTTTACAGAAGCGAAAAGTGTTTGCATTAATATTTGCGGCAACAGCACACCGAGTTACAATATTTAGGCTCGGACGATGGAAGATTTGCACTTGTTGCCGCAAACTGTTTCAAGAGAAATTGTAGGTGTATGAAACAAAAGTTTGTCATTCTCGTGGCATTGAGCGGGAAACGCTAAACATCGTGCCGCGGTATCATCAAGGGGCGCTACAACCGCCACCACGCAGACAACGTGAAGGATGTCTGAAAAATATTAATAGCAAGTTCGATAGTACCGGCCAAAGGTACAATAGGAGACGCGTGCACGGGGCGATATCAATCTCAGCGAAGTCAACTGATTGCCGACCGAACGTTCTCAAGAGACATAGTGCTGTCAAATTACAGTGTACCAGATAACGACATATCCGGGACCGGACAGCGAGGTACAAGTATTACGTGCGTACAACGAGAGGTATCCTGCGTCGGCCGACGAAAAAGTCCTTTCCCGAAGATATCGCTGTCCTACAGCTCGCTATCAGCGGGCGCATGCAACCTCCGGAAATCTCGAAACCGTGGCTCTCGTCGAGTCCAATCAGGAGAGCGCTACGTCGTAAGCGCACCTCCCCGGACTCCGAGGGCCACAAGAAGCTCAAGCCCAACACGCCTGAAGCCCAAGACCCAACCACTGCAGCCGCCGCTACGCTATAACGGCAAATACAACCGACGCCTATACCGCCAGCGCCTTCGGCTACCCCGAGCGCACCTACACCCACGCCAGTGCCACGAAAGGATGCTACAAGCAAACAGCCTTCTTACGCGGTGATCACAGTGCCACCTACTACTGTGTTACCTCCGAAGATAGCCCGCCTGCAGAACCTTAATGTGGCTATACCGTGCGACAGTGCTGCCACAACAACTGATTCCCGTCAATCACAGCCCGAGCCGACCAAAGTGACGGGACCAAGATACCCGCCGATAGTTGTTGAGAAGATGGACAACTGGGTTATTCATTTCAAACAAGTCATGGCCACACTCGGACATCCACTGAACGCGTGCACCTGCGGACAAGGAGTCCGTTTCATCCCGGCGGATGGCAATGAGTACCGGATCATACAAGACTACCTGGACAAGCAGGAGGGGGTGCATTGGTTCTCATACATCCCCCCTCCCCGAGAAACGAAGCCTGAAGGTTGCGATTCGCGGGATCCCAGTGGATACTGACCCGGCCGTGATCATAGAAGGCCTGGTCTTGACGGGACACACGGTGGAATATGTCCGGCCTATAAAAGGACGCGGTGGTAAACCGGGGTGCATCTACCTCGCAGTATTCCTACACACGCCCGGTCTGGTACCGGCCATATATGAAGTCTCCGAACTCCTTAACCTGAAAGGAGTTTCAATCGACGCTTGGCGAGGCAAACGCCGGCCAGCACAGTGTCACCGGTGCCAACAGTTCCGGCATGCCTCACAGAACTGTCATCGACCGATAGCCTGTGTGCGGTGCGGGACGTTCTGCCCCGTCTACAAACGGGATTTGAGGAACCGTCGCCCGGACCGGTGGTTCCGGGGCGCAGGACGGACGCCTAAACGGGCCCAATGATGGCCGAGAAGGCAGCCGCGGTTAGCCCTATGGCCCTCGCGAACGACCCACCTCATCGAGGAGCAGCGACACGGAAGCAGAAGTAGAAGAAACCCCTCCAACCAGCGAGACCCGCGCAAGGAGAAGAGGCCGCGGGGAAAATTACCTCGCTATTAAAAGAAGCCGCCAGACAAGCGGGGAAGACAGAAGCAGAAGCCGAGAAAACATGCATAGCGTTCCTGAGGATAGTCCTCACCTCCGGTGACCAGGCTCGCTAGCAGGAGAAGCCCGGCCACGCAGGTGGCCCGCACCAATCACCGCAAAACAACAAACAAGAGGCGCGGACACCCGACCTCTTCAATTAAGAAGAGGATCCCGAGAGTGACGCGCCATTGTGAATCCACAGCACAAGCACCCCAAGGCCAGGCCCGTTTTCACGGGTCGTGACTGAAGCCACTGAAAGAGGCATTATAGCCTCGAACAGTTCCCTCGTCCCCCGCTAAGAGGGGAGGGGGACACAGAAGACTCTGGTGATGAACATCCTGTTTTGAACGAGTCCCCATATGAGCACATCCTTCGTTGCGCACTAGTAAAATAATATTTTATTGTGAGAAATCCCTAATCGTCGTTCTTCGAAATTCAACTTCGGAAGCAGCATCATAGATGTAGTTGAAAGTCATTAGGAGGTGGCTTTCAGTCATCTTTTGGAAGGTAATGGATATACAGTAGAATCTAATGACGAATCCAAAACAAAAATGATTTTAATACTAACATTAACTTTTGAAAATAAATTCATTTTTGTTGCTACATCAGGTTGAACTGCATCATTATAACCACGGAGGTCTAAGACATGGATTATTTTTATTAACAAAATTCTTATTTTAATTATTCCAAATATTAAATCATCATCTGGAAGTGAGTTCACCATAAAAAATAATAAACATTATAACATTGCTTTACTCTTATGACTACATGAATCAAAGAGACATGAAGTGAAAGCAGTCCTGTCCAATAATATTAGTACATTTCTAATATTATGTGTCCTGTCACCGAAAAATTTTGATATTCGGTAAGACCAAAGAGATATATTTCAGTGGTTCCATAAATTTACTAAAGATAAATCATATCACTTGGACATGAGGTAAAAGCACTCCTGTCACCTAAAACTTTTGACTTCCAATAAAACCAAAGAGAATAAAAGTTATTTCAGTGGTTCATAAATGTACTAAAGATGAATTGTTTATCAATTAATTATTAATGTGTATATACATTATGCATTTACATATTACATTATTATAAAATTAACCCGCAGATTGACCAATTGATTTCAAAGGGCATATAAGGCATGCAACGTCATTTATGTTAAAACTATTATATTATTGTAAAATTAACCTGTAATTTGACTAGTTAAATTAAAAGAGCGTTTAAGATATGGAACATAAGACATTTATTATAATAATAGTTATATGTAATAATATCATTGTTGAATGTAGGATAAAAAGGGTAATTGGAACGTAAGAGTAAAAAAAATACATACAGTCGAGCATAGCAACCTACTTCGCAACCTTTTTTGAAGTCCGTTATTGACGGCTGCCAAAATGTCTTTCTTATTTATATTTGTGTATATGCTGTATAAAACTCAAGCAGTAGTGTAAGCGACGCGTAGAATAGTAATAATATATTGGCGCGCGCGTGTCACGCATTGGTCTGGCACCGCGTACCGTGCTGTGAGGACGATTTGAATAGGGTCATTTTAGAAACTTTAATTGATGTTTTTTCGTGTAATTAGTTAAGATATTGATGTAATTTGATCGTAATAATTGTTTTTATATAAAAAGGCACGTATAGGTATAAAAATTATGATAAAATGTTAATATTTGTAGAAGTAAACATTCATGAATCGTAATTCGCAACATCTCGAAAATTGTTAAAATTGAACTTATTTTTGTGTAAATCATGCTTAGGATAGTATATTATTCGATAATATTACAAATTTATGTAATTAAATTGCTCAGGAAAGCCAAAAAAGGCCTTTGAAGAAATTGGAAAAAATCGAGAATTGTTGTAAAATTGCATGTTTTTGTTGTATAACTTTTTAGTTATTCTAGGTATAATCTAGGCAATTGTTGCATTATATAGAGCTTTTCGAGACGAATCTAACCATGTATCACACATATAGGTGTAAATTATAGTTATAAAGATATTTTAGAAAATGTACAAAATTCATAGTGAAAATGAGAATCAAAATGTTAAAAAATTGATAGAGCCGCAGGGGCTCTCATTAAGGTATAGCCGCCGAGTACTTAAGCTCGACGGCGGCCGGTACAAATCGTGGCAGGTTCATAGCAATCAGACCATCTGATAGGAAGGGGGCATCAATCGTTACATCAAGAGTCTTCGAGTATCTTCGGGTTCATCAAGTTCATCGTGGTTCATCGTGGTTCATCATACATCGAGTATCGCCGTACATCGCGTCTTCGCTCGTCGAGTCGTCACGTCACGTCACGTCGCTCCGAGTCTACGCTACGTATCGAGGTGCTGCCCCTCCTCAAGGCAGAATAATAACGAGGTGCTGCCCCTCTTCAGGCAGATTAGGGTCACGGGTCTGATTGCGTTTATCCTGCATAGTGTCTGCGACCTGTACCCGTGTACAGAGAGCGCTGTAACGCGAGTATTAATTAAGTATAGTGCTGTAAGGACAATTGTAAGTACAGTTTGTGAGTATTTAATAAATCCCCCTGTTTTGTGCGAAACGTGCAGTTTGGCATTGCCCGCCAGCGTCCCGGATCCTTTCCCTCTACCCCTCACCTCACCCCCCTCTCCTTGTTTCCTACCCCTCCTACCCCTGACGCTTCCGACTGGGCCCGGTTGGGGTGCCAGGGGGCTTCATCCTTTATATTGTTTGGTCCTTTGAGCCGGATCATCCTTAGTCCTCCTCCTTCGTCCTCTATAAGTAGTGTGAGTAATGCATATTTTAATTAATGTAACTGTGTACTTCTAAAGCATTTTATTTAAAATAAATAGCTTTCTGCACTTCTTCTCCATATAAACTTTAACTGTTCCAAATTTCACGCTCAACCGTTTGCGCAATTCGCTTAAAAAGAGTACAAAGTTTTGGGTTCACGTATTAATATATAGATAAACATGTAATTATCTACAACTATACTTTTCTAAATGACTGTAGTGCAATTACTAATGACAGGAGACATGTGTCAACGTGGGTGCAATAGGGGGCGAGGTACGTGCGGGAGCGAACCTGTTCTCTTTTTACCTCATCTGCGTCCCTCTGATACCTAAATTTGTGTTCTGCGCATCTACTTCAGAGCGGTTAAATAGTTTGACGCGGACTTATACCTATATGGACAGTGGGGAAACCGTTAAGTACATCTCCCTCCTCTATTTCTTACCCGATTATTTTCATTTTTTTATGTTGTGTGGCTGCTGATGAGTTTTATTGTTATCAATAAAAAAATGAACAATTTATTTTACTCTATGGTCGAAGATCGATCACTGGACGAGCACGTGTAAATTAAAATTTACAAGCTAAATATAAAATTGTTACCGTAAAGAATATATAGATTCTATGACTGATGGATTGTACATATTAAAATCAGCAACAAACGAATCTAAATTGTGACACTAATGATGCGACATTGTACCTGTGTGAAGCCGGGACGGGTCGTTATATGTATATATACGTCATTCAATATTTGAACAGTTTGATATATGATAAGACCAATCGATACTGATAACGTATCGTCAAAAAGTTCATACACCGTCATTACTGTTAAAATTATGAAAGACTGCGTTGTTCTTTGGAACGGAATTATTCGAATAATTCTGTAATGCAAATTAATGAGTTATTTAGATTTAAGTAAAGTTCATACTTGAATAAATAAATTGGTTGATGTGAAAACGGATATATCAAGTAAGTTTTTTTTTTTCATTTTTATAAATCTCTGAAAAGTAAAAAACAATCGTTATATCTCGATTAACTAAGTAATACATTATATGAAAACTAGCTGTTACCCGCGACTTTGTCCGCATAAAATTTAACAAACATATGTTGTTAACTGTAAACATGTGCGTAAGATGTATTTTGTAGTGAACTCCTGAAATGAATATAATTGAAATTCATATATCGATATCTATGAATTTACTTTGAATTATATTGTCTTTTTGGTCATTTTGTTTTATTTACCGCGCTTTCGTCTATATAACTCAGTAACCATAGTAACATATTAAAATATTGTAGAGAGTTCAATGAGTACTACTTAAACTGTCGTATATTAAAAACGACTTAGACAGATATAAAGTTTTATATCTTGATTTATATTTATCCAAGATTTCAAGACGTCAGCTTGTTCATTGTTTATATTTAAACGCAAGTAACAAAATAAACATAACTAAAAAATTAAAGGTACATAATTTGTCTTTTTTTTATTATCAGGAGGGATATCGTCTGTCACGCCCGACGATTCATATAATTTTAATACAAGTAAAAACACCCAAAGTTAACACTGTTTTCGCTCAACGCTTCAGTAGTTTCTCTTCCATTCGTATATAGACATGTGAACAAATACAGTGTGAATTAATAAACAGAGAATTAAAACAAAAATAAATATCATAACTGGTTATTTGCTTTGACGTACTAGGAGACTGACAATATTCTTCATATCTTCTCTTAAATAGATATGAAAATGAACATAAATACAATATTCAGGTAAATTTACAAACCTATACACTTATACAGTTCCTATTTAGATATCACAATCATTCGTGTTTGTATTTAGTTATTAATATTGCTTAAAATTATCAGTTTTATATATACAAATACAAATATCTTTATTTCCAGAATATTTACATGGTATAGCCTTAACTATGGTCCCAAACTAGGCACTGCCTGTCTCATGGAAGCCTTAATGCCTGAATGAAATTGCCTTAAGTTATAGTGGCGCGTCTTGTCCTTATTATATTTAAAGGAATTACATTTTAAGAATAAAGTTAAAGCAAAGAAGAAACAAATGATATAAATATAAAAAAAAAAAAAAAAAAAAAAAAATTATGAGTATGAGTGTATGTTAATAAAAGTGTGAAACCGGTGAATTTGTGTATGTGGTTGTGCTTAGTGTGAGTGTAAAAGTGGGTGAGTGTGTATATCTGTGCTTGTATGATAGATGTGTATAATTTTTGGAATGCTAATAGAGTATTTTGAGTAAGTTTTCTGTCTGTTCATATGATATACTGTGAAGCCCTCGTTTGGTGGCAGTTTTCACATGGTAGCGTGAGCAACGTATGAAGTTGTAGTCATCCACAATCTTCGAAACTTTATTGTACACGTATGGACTTAGAAATCTAGGCATTCTTTGAGCAAAGGATGAATTGGCAGCTGGAATGGGCATGTTAAAGATTCGTTTTTGTAGCAGCGTGTTGAGATTCCTTACTTTTGATGGTCTATATTGTAAACTTTTTTAGCTGCGTTTTTTTTTCTCGGACTTACTACGCTATTGACCAAAGAAGGTCTACAGCTTCACCGGACTACCTTCGTTAGGCACGACTAGGAGGTAACTGGACGATAATGCAACGGAAGTCCGTTACGGTAATATAGCGTCACGTTTGTGTACCATTTGGTTTTTAAATATTTTTGGTTTTGTCAATAAATAATAGCTTATAAACTAATCCATCTAAAACATTTGAAAAATAATATTAAATTGAATAATAATAACATTCATACAATAGAATTATGTTTATATTGGCGCGCGACCATGCTGCCATCTGGTTTTAATGTAATTAAGTAACAAATTAAGTCAAAGTTTAATTATCTATAGTGCCATCTATCAGCTAATTCGGAACTTAAATTACACCGGAAATATTATTAGCAACTCTTTGTTACAAAGTAAATAAAATATAA
>JACEII010000473.1:6880-34520 GCA_014332785.1 Antheraea mylitta
AAATTTGACGTTGTCATGTGTCTTGTATATATAATATTACAATGTAATGGACCTGACCTTTTCTTTTTCTATCCGAATCCGAAGATCCTAATAAATCTATACACGAATTGTCCTACGTAATATCACCGGTACACCATGGTACGTCTGGAATAAGGATCTCCACAGGGACCTGGAGATGCTTCTGTCTGGGCGTATATAAAATCACTCACACGTAGTTATTTCGAAAAAGCCACGAATCATCCCAGCCCCTTAGTGGTATCCGCCGCGAACTAGGAACCCGTACTCAACGTTGCGCGGTATAGAAGACGACCGCGACATATTTTTACCGACCCTCCTGATTCAATCACGTCAACGAACGATCAGTACCAGCCTGTCTCTCCAAACAGAGCGCGTTCACGCCCACCCCCGCGTAAACACAGATCACGCCGCCGTGGTCTGGGGGTAAATTTTGCTCCCGCACACCAGATTAGGCCCTCCTCGGCAGCAACTCAAGCCTAGGTCCGTTCCCTCGGCGTGGAGCCCTTGAGTACGCTGCTCACGCGATACAGTAACACAAAACCTTACATCACTGCTGCAACATCAAACACATCACCTATACACATGGACGCCTACACGCTTACACGCTGTTTTTTTTTTCAGAGAAATAAGCGACAAAGAGTTCTACCCTTAGTTTTCCTTATCCTATCCTACATAATTTTCAGGAATTTTTGCGACACAAAATATATATAGGAGCTGTTGAGGCACGCATGCCTGGTACACATGCATGTTTCAATAACTCATATACGTATATCTAGATAGCTTTGCTTATGTTGTCACAGATAGGGCGTGATTTTTGCACAAAACAGGTGACAGCCCAAGCCGAGGTGTGTCGTGCACCATTGAGTTAGTCGACCAAACATCCCAAATCGGCTGAGTGCCTTTAGCGCTCGCCTCAGTGGTTCGGTGAAGCTATGAAGATCATTCTATTGACACTGGCAAATATGCCTGCGTTGCTAAAACAAGAAAAATGATATTAAATGCTTAAAAAGTTACTTAAGTATCACTATCCTCTGAGAAAATACAAAGTGATAATAGGAATAGCGTGTCCGGATTCCATAGTGATCCGTAGCCGAAGTAGTAAGCCGAAGCTTTCAGTAAAGATTTTTAAAATTGAAGTGTTCAATAAAAGAGGGACATTCGTTGAGATAGATATCACGTATATTTATAATACAAAAATCGGTTATCCTGGCAGTTTATAATATCGTGAATCACTAAAAAACAATTTTGAGGAATATATCAAATTTACTTTGCAACCCAATACATACTAATATAAACTGTACGATCGCTGCCCGAATTTTGAATTTCTATAATTTTTACATACATAATTCCACTTTATATACAAGTGTCGTACATCGTTGTGCTCGTCAATGTGTGCGCTTTAATAATTGACAATAATTATATAAATATTTAATTAGATTACACTTGTATTAAACCCGAAACACGGGAAAAACTACGTTCTTGACTGAATTTTCGAGATTTTAGCGAAAATTTTTAGTTTTTCAAAATTCTATAGCGTAAACTTTGACTTTTTTGGACACCATCAGACCGGGAGCACCACCCCTCACTCGCCGCACTTGTCGGAACAGCTGAGGGACGCCCCGGAACCTGGAAAACATCAAAATTTATTAACATTAAAAATTTACAACTTTTCCTAAATTTCCTGGAATACTTACCTTTCTGGAACGTCGAATCCTGTTGAGTCCGGTCGGGAGCACCCTCCCTCACCCGTCGCACGCGTCGGCACCGTTGAGGGACGCACCCGGGACCTGAAACAGAGAAAATTCATTAAAATTTGCAGTTTTTACAGTTTTCCGGAAAATCCCGTGGGAATTTTCCGGACTTTTCGCGTGTGGGGATCGTCCTCTACGTCCCCAACACGAATCCGCAGAAAAAATCGCGAAAATCCATCAAGAAAAACGAAAACGGGGCCGCCCACCCTCCCTGTAGTGTCTCCGGGTATATGGATTCGTATACTCGGGGAAAAAATTTAGTGGATTTCACCGGTTTTTAGTGGCGTATCGGGCGGATTACGTCATTAGCAACATAAAACTGTATGAGACCAATAGTCTACATAGCATAAATACTAAGATACGGGCTAATAGCGATCTTAGGGTAAGAAAATTTAGTTTACATAAACAATTTCGACAAAATCGTTTTTTAAAAAAACTTTTATATACCAAAAACTTTGACTCTAGTGAAATAGTGACTATATTTAAATATAATAACTTAGGACAAATATTTACATATACAATATAGTTTTAAGATAGGATAAGATAGATTATTAAAATATACAAATTTATACAAATTATTTACAAATAGGACACATATTTAATATCAAATATTAAATCTAGATTTAAGATAGGTTACTATATACAACTTTACAATCTTAATTATACAATTTTACAATTTACAATTTTATACAACTATTTACAATTAATATACTAATAATTACTCAGATTTAATTAAAATGAGTTCGACTGTTGGGCTTACCAAAACAAAAAAAGAGGAGCGAAAGAAGTCCCTTTCTAACAAAGAATCTAGCGACATAAACATGCGAAGCAACGAACAAACTGTAGAGATAGAAGGCACACAAAAAATAAAAAATTTAGCAAAAAATCTTTATCAAGAATCAAAATTATTGATGAAACAGTCCGGAAATCTAAAGACATCCATTAAAGAAGGGGTGGGGAGGAATTTAGAAAGTATGTACCAAATTGTGACAGACCTAATAGATAAGATAAGCAACTTTGACCTGGACTTGCAAATAGAACTCCAGAAAAAAGAAATTGAACATTCGGAGAAGATGGCTTTGGTGTGCGATTCTTTGAACAAGAATGAAGAAAAGAAGCTAGATACAAAGGCCTTAGCAGAAGAGATAGTGAAGATACTGAAAGAAGAAGATAGCGGGATACATAAGACATTAAATGAAACGGCTAGGGATATAGGAAAAATAAACAAGGGGCTTCAGGAAATTGGGATTAGAGTAGGGAAATTAGAGGAGATGGGACAAAATAGAAACACAGTGGTGGTGTCAGATCAGGAGAGAGTGATGGAAAGTACAGGGACGAAGAATAAGATACCGGAATCCTTCCACTCCCTCATTATCTCCTCTAAGTCCGAAATAGATACGAGTGGGGAGGTAGTGGATAAGATAAGAGCAGCAGTCGAGCCGAAAAAGACAGGGTTATGCATCGACAGAATACGGAAGGTGAAGGATCAGAGAGTGGTTCTGGGGTTCAGCGACAGGGAGGAAGCGAAAAAGGTCCGGCAAAAAATCACGACGAAGGACCCCTCACTAAGGATAGAGGACGCCAGGAACAAGGATCCCCTGATAATCCTCAGGGATGTCCTGAGCGTCAATACGGATGAGGAGGTACTGGACCTTCTGCAGAAGCAGAATAAATCGCTCCTGAAGGACATAGCAAAGGAGGACTACAGAGCTAGCGTCAGATATAGGAGGAAAACGCGAAACCCGCACTCAAACCATATCGTGCTCCAGGTGTCGCCGCAGGTGTGGGGGAGGCTGACCACAGCCGGGAAGGTCTATGTAGACCTGCAACGGCTGGTGGTGGAGGACCAGTCTCCCCTCATACAATGTTCGCGGTGCCTGGGGTACGGCCATGGGAAAAAGTACTGCCAGGAGACAGAAGACAGGTGCAGCCATTGTGGTGGCCATCACAAAAGAGAGGCGTGTGAGGCCTATAAGCAGCATACCACCGCGGTTTGCTGGAACTGCCACTTGGCCAAAGCAGAGACAACAAACCACAATGCTTTCCACATGGACTGCCTTGTACGCAAAAAATGGGATATGCTGGCACGTCAGAGTGTAGCCTATTGCTGAAAGACCCTCGAACTGGCTTCCAAAAACGCGAAATGGGCTACCGAGCAAGATGGCCAAAGACAATCCTTTTGGATGGAATGCATCATCGTGTCAAAGGAGAGCCGAACATCTGGCCAGTGAAGCCGCGATAATAGGAGAGAACCCAAAGCTGACCCATACTATTCGTGAAGAATAGGGCAAGTCAAATAGGTGGACCCAAATCGTGAGCGGGAAGAGCAGTAACTAATAGCAAAACGGAAATAGAGGAAAGGATCCCTCCACCCGGATGCCGATTGATGTCAACTGAGGTTGGAGGGATCAGCTAGTTACCAACTGTAATATAGAAAGGACACTTGACAAGATGTAGGCCAATTCCAAACTGAGAGAGATAGTCTAAAAACACCGAAAGGCTCGGTGCTCATAGAGTAAAATTAGCAAATTAACATAGAGAAAATTTAGATAGAAATAAAATATAAAATACAGATTTTTGGATACATAGACATGGATATGGATATATTTAATGATATATACATAAACATAGAGACTAGTAAAAAATTAAAATAAAAAATTAGAATTGAAAATATATTAGTAAAATTAGAATCATGAATTAAAAATTTTAAAAAAGTATCAAACAGAAAACAGAAGTAAATAAAATGGTCCAATCAAAAGAAATAAAAAGGAAAACGAATTAAGTAAACTAAATGTTCCAAACCTAAGGTTTAAAACGAAAATAAGTGAAACAAGTAAGAAATATGGAAACCGTAACAAAGATACAAGTAAGACAGATTAAACGACAAAATAAGTAAAGTAAAAGATATCATATAGAATGGAAATGAGGAAAAAGACATAGATTAATAAAATAGATCGATTAAAAGATATAAAACAGCAAATAAGATATGGAACAAATTAAAACACCTTCCGTAATAAAAGATGTCAGATGCAAAAAGTCTCTGCCTACCACAGCAGAGGAACCCTGCAGACTGGAGGATGACGCTCCAGTCACTAAAAAAAAAAAAAAAAAATATATAAACTGTACGAAAAATACTATTGCAAAGATAAAGCCAAGGACGGATAAGATCTTGATAGGGGGAGATGTCAATGCATGGAGCACGTGGTGGGGAAGTAGCAAGGATAATGATCGGGGAGAGGAAATGTGGGGAATGTTAAATGAAGAGGATTTTCATATACATAATCAAGGAACAATGCCAACTTTCTATACAATAAGGGGGGAAAAGTTTATCAGAGTATTGTGGATATAACTGCTAGTAGCGGAAACTTATTAGGGATGATCAAAAATTAGAGAGTGGATCCCAACACGACAAGTTCGGACCATAATTGTGTTAAATTTAATCTTGACTTGGGAAAAATGGAGTTGGGGAGAACCACTAATTCAATTAGAATCTACAAAACCAAAAAAGCGGATTGGGAAAAATTTAAAACAGAACTAGGAAGGAAATTAATAGAAAGGAAATTAAACAGGGAAATAATAGAAAATACAAACGACAAGACTCTGATGGAGGAATATGTAGAGAAATATATAGAGAGTGTGACGGAAGCGAGTGATGAAAGCATACCTAGAAATGATAAAATAAAGAGAAAAATAAAAATGAAATACTTACCATGGTGGTCTGAAGAACTCGAAGCACTGAAGAAACTGGTTGTCACGAAGAAAATAAGAATCCGTAGCTCGGCGCCGCACAGGAGAAAACGCGTAGTTGATGAGTACCTGAAACAAAAAGAGATATATGAGTTGGAAAAAGTTTTGCAGTAGACAGGAAAAGGAAACTTTCTGGGAGGGGGTTTACAGGATAATCAGGCAAACCTCAGTTAGACACGAGGATCAACTGTTGGTTCAAAACGGAGCGGTATTAACAGCAAAAAAGTCAGCAGAGTTACTAGCGGAAACCTTCTTTCCAGCTGATGACGTGGGAAATGAAACAGCGGAACAAAAATATATAAGAGAAATGACTAAAACCGAAGGACAAGGAACAGACGAAGTAGCAAATGACCCGCCATTTACTGAAGGAGAGCTCAATCAAATAATAAGATCACTCAAATTAAAGAAGGCTCCAGGCCCTGACGGATTCACTGCGGATATCTGCGCGGCAGCGATAGCAGTGGATAACAAATTATTCCTGAGCCTAATGAACGGCTGCCTGAGGACGTCATGTTTCCCCAAGGCATGGAAACGGGCGGAGATTGTTACAATAAGAAAACCTGGGAAGGAAGACTACGGAGATCCGAGAGCATATAGACCCATAGGACTTCTCTCCGTATTAGGCAAAATCCTAGAGAGAGCTATGATTGGTAGGCTGAGATGGCATACGGCCAATAAGTTAAGCCCCCGACAATACGGGTTCACACCGCAGCGCAGCACGGAGGACTCACTGTATGACCTGATGAAGCAGATAAAAGAAAACCTGAAGAACAAGCTAATCAGCGTAGTTGTGTCACTGGACATACAGGGGGCCTTCGACTGCGCCTGGTGGCCAGCCATAAAAAACCAGCTCAGAATTCTTGGATGCCCTAAAAATCTCCGTAGTTTAATGGATAACTACCTACATGATAGAGAAGTAACGGTCAAATATGCTGGGGAAACATGTACGAGACAAACTACAAAGGGCTGCATACAAGGTTCCATCGGAGGTCCGACGCTCTGGAACGTACTCTTGGACCCACTACTAAAACAGCTTGATGACATTAACATCTATTGTCAAGCGTTCGCCGATGACATAGTTCTGGTTTTCTCTGGAGAGGATACAAAAAAGATTGAAGATGAGGCAAACAATACACTAAATTTAATTTTCGATTGGGGGAGTAAAAATAAATTGAAATTCGCACCACATAAAACTAACGCTATAATAATTACAAAAAAATTTAAATTCATAACACCAAAAATTTTTATGGGGGGGGGGGGGTTGAAATAAATATTCAAAACCAGATCAAATTACTGGGAGTCACTATTGACCATAAACTCACATTTAATAACCATATCAAGAACACCAGTAATAAAGCCATAAACATATATAAACAGCTGATAAAAACAGCAAAAATATCGTGGGGCCTCAACCCAGAGATTATCAGGACTATGTACACGGCGGTGATAGAGCCCATAATGCTATATTCAGCAAGCGTGTGGTATAGGGAGGCAAGTAAGTCTAAGACAAGGAAGATACTGGCGTCAGTACAGAGGGGCTTTTGCCAAAAAATAATTAAAGCATACCGAACGACCTCACTGAATGCCGCTATGGTACTTGCAGGCCTTCTTCCACTGGATCTCAGAGCTTGGGAAGCTGCAAAGTTGTACGAGGTCAAGCGAGGGATAACAAAGCTGGAAGAACTACGTGACAGGAAAATAGAAAGGAAAATAAGGTTTCAAGAAGCGCCGCATCCGGCGGAAATTGCCGAAATTGCGTATGAACGGATAAGGGATGAAGAGGAGGCAAGGATGGGAAATGAACAGAAAGCTTTGAGAATCTATACAGACGGGAGTAAGATAGAAGAGAAAGTGGGTGCAGCATGGACAGCTTGGGAAGATGGAACAGAGATAAACAAGAAAAAGTACAGGTTGGAATCCTATTGTACAGTGTACCAAGCCGAATTGTATGCAATATACAAGGCCATTGAACAAGCCGATAAGTATGATAAAATAGAAGTTATCAGTGATTCAATAGCGGCACTTGACACAATTAAAAACAGAGGAACATACCATCCCCTAGCATACATGATTCGGAACAAAATATCAGAGCAGCGCAGGAAAGGGAAACACATCGAACTGTCTTGGATCAAAGCACATGCATCTATCCAGGGGAATGAGAGAGCCGACTAACTGGCGAAAGAAGCGGCGCTGCGCCTCAAAGTAAGATCACATTACGATAGCTGCCCTATTTCCTTCGTGAAGAAGAAAATAAGACAACTGACTTTAGGTAATTAAGGCGCCAGATACGCTGAGGAGGGGAAAGGCGAAATTACAAAAACCTTTTTCCCGGATATAACATTGGCATACAAGGCATTAAGGAAGAGACCGCTCCACCCGGATACCGTACAGATGGTAACTGGTCATGGAGCGGTTGCCAGTTATCTATACAAGTATAAGAAGAAGGACTCCCCGGCGTGTATGTGTGATAACCAAGTTGAGCAAACAGTTCAACACCTTATGATGTGCTGCCCTGTATTTGGACTTAGGAGATTTAACCTCGAACAAGTGTTAGAGAGAAAATTGGAAAATATCAAAATTACGGAAATAATTTTAGACAAGGATAAAATGGATGAATTTGAAAACTATTGCAAGGCCATAATAAAGGTCTGCAAAGACTTTAATAAATAATCGAAGAACTTATAACCAAAATAAGTATAACAAAGGCTCTGCCCACCCACGGTAGAGGAACCCCGTATTTCAAAAAAAAAAAAAAATATAAACTGTACATACTAATATAAATATAACACCCTAAACAATAAAATAAAAACTTACCGCAATCCAGGAACGAAGAACTACACCAACGAGCTCTGCGCCAATCCAGAGGCCGGAAACTTGAAACATAAATACATATTACAATCATTACAATCTAAAGAATTACTACTACATATACACCACGACAGACTTCAAGATTAAACACCATCAGGACACAGACGTCTTGCAGCGGGTTGGCTGGTTAGCCACCTGGCCAAGACACTTATATATTATAAACACAAATATTAGCATAACTAGCCACGTGGCAGAGCAGCCACCCGCTGTGCTACGCTGGCCTTAAATTGAGAACCGACTTGCCCTCGAGTACGTTAGTACAGTGAGGTACGAGGGACGGCTCTCTTCGAGCAACACGATTGATCGAGTAGAGGAGGAGTACAACGACGTGAGGCACGGAAGGAGTCGACCCCCGAAGTACTAGTCTGTATATCGGGCATACAGGCTACAACCAACGGCGTGCCTTGGGGCAGGCCGGAAATCAGAAGACCCTTCACAAAAGCTGCAAGTACTCTGGAAGTGTGTCTGAAATAATTAACAAATAGCAAGGCTGTCTCAGGGAGTCGCCGGGACACATTAAATAAGATAAGAACCTCTAGTCAAATTAATTCAAAGGCTAAAACACACTAATACCAATCATCTATGACTTTACTACTTCTACTTTCTAAATCATATGTACAATAAATTAAAATTCCCTAAAACTCCCTTTTAAAAAAATCATTAATAACTAACAAATATAACTTATTAACTTATTATATTAGCCTTTAAAATAAGGAAATTTAAAATTATAATAAAATTAATAAAACTAGAGAACTGTTTGACTAGAGGTAATAATATTAAGAATAGAAATAATTGATAATAATTAATTTGAGATACTATAACACACATGCCAGAAACACATACTTAGTATTAAATAAATAGGAAAATTGAATTACTATTTACAATACAGTTAAACTGAAACTATATATAATAAAAAAGCTTTAAAATAAACAATTATCATATACAATATTGACACATTTTAGAGTCTAACTGGCTAGAATAAGATTATATAGATATTAGACAGTTAAACTGATTAAGATAATTGTAAACAACATTATATTAAGCAAATTGACTAGTATTACAATTATATTATAAAAGTGACATATTTACAATTTACAATCTACATTTACAATTACATTTACTTTGATTATACACAATTATATAGAATTAAATTAATATTATACATTACAATTGAGGACTAGTCCCTTGTCTGAAGATACCCGGCGTAAGATTATTATACATTAAGTTACATTATAAGACATAGTTGATATAAGGTACATTGCAGTTAAACTGAATAAAATTAGGATAAAAAATTGACTGGCTTAAAGCACACGGACTAGAAATACTTAATTAAAATGAGAGACTTCAGTTACTGATTATTTAAGAATATTATATATTATATTTACAATTGACTTGATTAATAAAACTATATACACTAATTTATACACAACTTTATAATTATAAAACTATACAATTAAAATAATAGGATAGAGTTACCTTTTACTAAAAAGACAACCAAATTGGTTGATACATATCACACGAAATGCCACCAAAAAAGGTACCAGCGGGGGACAAAACATCCACGGACACTAAAGCCCAACATCCAGCACAAACAAAACAAACCGGAGTGGTTCGTCGTGGCAGCGGTGCGGAGGAGGACCTTCGGAAGACACTCCTGGGCCGTAGCGTTGCCACGGCAGCCAAACTTACAAAAAAGGGAACAACTCCACCTTCGAACCCTACTTCGGCGCGGTCGGCAACACCTTCTCCAATTAATACTGTGGAGTCACCACCAGAGATGTCGCCGACCGGGCTGCAGTGTTCTACCCCGGAAACTGGAGCTGACATATCTATACAAAGTCCGTCCCCCGCTCCCTCGCCGGACCATGCGCGCCCTGAGTTACCATCTGGTGACTCAGGAGACGAGAAGACTGGGGAAAGATCTGAAGGGAGATCGAGGACTAGCATCCTGCCTCCCTTCAGGGGGCTACCGGAAGTAGCGATGGACTTGGCGAAGTCTCGCGCGACCGAGATCTTCTTATTGGGCAAGTCCGCACTGGAGGAGTCGCGAAACCTTAGAGGTGACCTCAAGGAGACGATCGCCAGCGCTCTCCAGGGTCTTTACGAAACGACCCTGGAACTAGTGGACTCTCGTGCGCGTCATAAGACCGACGCGGAGAAAGCGCGCGCAGAAGGTGCTCGCGATTTAGCAAGAGCTGAGCGCGCGCACTCCGGCCAATTAGCCTACCTCATGTCCGGCTACGAAAAGAGCGTGAACGGGTTGACCAGCCATATTGATAGGTTGGTCACCGAAGTAGAAACGCTCCGATCGCGGCTGGACTACGAGGTGGCAGAACCGCTGAAGGCAGTACGGGAGATTCACAAAAGCGTTGGCGATCTATGTCGACGCCCAGTGTGGACACCACAAGCTCCAGACCAGGTCCACTTGGACCCGGAGGAGCTACAGAAGATTCTCGGGGGCGCGAATAGACTTCAAAGCTCGGTCACCCGTATCGAGGTCGAGCTACAACAGCTCCCTCAACGGGTGGAGGAGCTCATCCCTGTCCCGTCGCAGCCCCCCCAGCCCCCTTCGCCGCAAACAACTGGCGTGGACCTCGCCCCGCGTCTCGTACACATGGAGGAGGCCATCAGCGACCTCCGAACAACCATCTTGGAGGTCCACTCAGGCCAGGAGGCGAAGAGTGAATGCGCCGGGGCAAAGATGATGCGGGACTTTTTGGGGCCGGTGTCCGCGAAGCTGGGCACTGTGCTTCATGAGGTCCGCGACATCGGAGCCCCCTCGCCGGTGCGGAAATCTTGCCAGTCCCTGGCTGAGGAGATGGCAACCTCCATCGCGCAGATCTCAGAGGCGAAGGTCCTCCCCCCGGCGATTCGCGCACCGATTCCAAAGCCCAACACATATGCTGGGGTTACAGCGCTTCCCAGGCGCACGCCGCCCTCGGCGACACTTATAGTGTCGTCAAAGGACCCCCGCGACACGAGCGAAGGGGTCCTGAACACCATCCAGAGGGTGGCTAACACCCAGGTCACGGGAGCGAGGGTCGACGCGGTCAGGAAGGCCGGGGCTCAAAAGGTCATCCTCTGATGCCGCGGTGAGGATGACGCCAAAAAGATGGCCAAACAACTGCGATCTGCCTCGGCTGGACTGACAGTGTCGACCCCCACAAATAAGAACCCGCTCGTGGAAATCCGGGACGTCCTGTCAGCTTATACTGATAAGGACGTCCTGGACAACATCAAAGTTCAGAACTTAGAGCTGTTCCGTGACCTGGATGTTAAGGACCAGCATATGATTATGAGGTATAGGAAGAGGGCGCGAAACCCGCTGGAATGCCACCCAGTGTTAGAGGTCGCCCCTAAACTTTGGCAGCGAATGGTGACAGCGGGCCGCATATATATCGGCATCAGATTCCGCACAGTCAGGGATCAATCACCCTTGGTGCAGTGCTCGCACTGCCTCGGTTTCGGACATCCGAGGAGGCTATGTCCCGTGTCTGAGGAGGCGTGCGCCCACTGCACCAGCGTCCATCGACGGGGTGAGTGTCCGCGACGAGCGGAGGGTGCGGGGCCCGTGTGCACGAACTGCCATCGTGCAAAGCGACCAACCGCCGAGTTAAACCACTCTGCACTAGACCGGGAATGCCTGGAAGCGCAGAAGTGGGACTCTATAGCGCGGTCACGGGTGGCATATTGCTAAGGGCACCTTATCGCAGAACATCGCGAGAGACACAGAGCAGAAGACCGGGACATCTCGTCTGGCTTTCGTGCAAGCAAACTTGCGGCGCTCAAAACTGGCCCTGGCCGAGTTGCAGGGCTGGGCCGCCCAAGGGGGGGCAGCAGTGGCTCTTGTCCAGGAACTCTATACAGGGCTGACAGGAGTCATGGCACAAGCCCCGAATACCAGGGTGGTCCAACGCACAGCGGCGAGCGACGGGCCGGTCAAGGCGGTGATAGTTGTCTACAGCGGGTTGGCGATGGTCACTATTGACCCCCAACTCGTGGACAACAACATCGCCGCCACAGTGCTGCAGGTGGGCGGCACGACGCTGGGGGTTGTTTCGGTCTACTTCGAGCCAAACGAACCCATTGAGCCGTACATTGTAAGACTCGAAAGCGTCTGCGCAAGATTGAGCGTTCAGACATTGGTAGTTGGAGGTGACATAAAGGGTAAATCACTGTGGTGGGGAAGTCGAGACGGCGATCACAGGGGGGAAGCGTACGCTTGCTTCCTAGACGCAGCTGGGCTTGAGATCCTCAACGAAGGGGACAAACCTACCTTCCAGGTCGTTAGAAGGGGCCGCTTATGCACAAGCAGTGTTGACGTCACTGCATGCAGCCCCGCTCTTCTCGGCAGGATCGATGACTGGAAAGTCGATGAGAATATTACATCATCCGACCATAATTCTATCACCTTCTCGATACGGCAAGACGAACCTCTGGCGAGCCAGAGGCCCACGACTACCCGTATCTATAACACAAAGAAGGTAGTATGGTCGGAGTTCGAATCGGCTCTACAGGAGAAAATGACCGAGAGGGGCATAACGGCCTGTAGGATTGGGGGAATCCGGGACGCTGAGGAGATCGAGGAAGCTGTGTCCGAGTACCTAGCCTGCATTAGGGACACCTGTGACAAGGTTGTCCCAAAGGCAGGCGGGGGAAAGGCGGTGAAGCGCCCCCCCTGGTGGACGCAGGATCTCGACTGACTCAAACGGGAGGTAGCGCGGCGGAAGCGTAGGCTCCGTTGTGCGGCCCCCGGCCGCAGACCGTATGTCATCGAAGACTACCTAGTAGCTCTAGACGAATACAAGAGACAGGCGGCGGATACCCAGACCAGGAGCTGGAAGGAGTTTTGCTCGACACAGGATAGGGAGAGTCTCTGGGACGGTATTTATCGCGTCTTGAGGAGAACAGAGAGGAGGCGAGAGGAAATCTTACTCGCAGACTCCAATGGGCGGACCCTATGCCCGCAGGAGTCAGCTGAGCTCCTCGCTTCAACTTTGTTCCCGTCGGACGACGTGAATGCCGAAACAGATGACCAGAGGGCCACGAGGTCGGTGACCGAGGGAGTCACCCTTGCCGGGCTTCGGGAATTGTCCGGGAAAGATCCACCCTTCACGTCGGAGGAGCTAAATTGGGTTCTTAGAGAACTGAACCCCAAGAAGGCTCCCGGGGGGATGGATTGACGTCGGACATATGCACGCATGCGATTAACGGAGGGGGGGAGGGGTTGTTCCTGGCAATTGTCAACAAGTGCCTGGAACTAACCCACTTCCCCAAACACTGGAAGATCGCATGCGCATGCATAATCCGGAAGCCGGGGAAGGAGGACTATACATCCCCAAAGTCGTAGCGACCCATCGGCTTACTCCCAGTGTTGGGGAAAGTTCTGGAAAAACTCCTGGTCCGACGTTTACGCTGGCATCTACTGCCCAAACTCAGCGTGCGGCAATATGGGTTCGTGCCGCAGCGCGGGACGGAGGACGCCCTATATGACCTTGTGACTGAAATCAGGACCAATATAACGGCCAAAAAGGTCGTAGTCCTGGTGTCACTGGACATAGAAGGCGCCTTCGATAACGCGTGGTGGCCTGCCTTGAAGTCACAGCTCGTGACTCATGGGTGCCCTAGCAATCTGTACGGTATGATTTTGTCGTACCTCCAGGACAGGAGAGTAGAGCTCAGTTATGCCGGAGCAAGGTTGAGTCGAGAAAGTTCCAAGGGTTGTATTCAAGGTTCAATAGCCGGACCCACCTTTTGGAACGTAATCCTCGATTCCCTTTTGGTTGAGCTCGAATCCGGAGGAGTATACTGCCAGGCCTTTGCTGATGATGTCGTCCTGATGTTCTCAGGGTTTGAAGTCAGGTCCCTGCAGGAAGAGGCAAATAGGACTCTGCAGACCGTGGCCGACTGGGCGGTCTGAAGTAAGCTGTCGCTTGCACCACACAAGACCAAGGTAATGGTCTTGACGCGGCGGCTTAAGTACGACACCCCGGTGATTACCATGGGCGGAGTCCTGCTGACAATGGAGAAATCCATCCGCCTGTTGGGCCTGATTATAGACGACAAGCTGACCTTCCAGGAGCACACCACTGCTGCGTGCTGCAAAGCCGCCAAAATTTACAAGCAGTTGGCGTGCGCGGCGAGGGTCAGCTGGGGTCTCAGCCCTGGGATAGTCAGGACGATATACTCGGCGGTCATCGAGCCTCTCGTGCTTTACGCCGCGAATGTGTGGGGCCCCGCAGCAAGTAAACTATCCATCCGTAAAAAGTTGGACGGGTTGCAGCGAGGGTTCGCACAGAAAATCTGCAGAGCGTATCGCACGGTATCTCTGACCGCAGCTTTGGTCTTGGCGGACCTACTTCCTCTGGACATCCGGGCCGAGGAGGTGTATAAGCTATACCGTATAAAGCGGGGGGATCTTCAGGACGAGATCGCGGTTGGTCGCGGGTGGGAGCGCCCCGTACGCTACACTGAGTACCCGCATCCGACCCAGTGCGAGGGCGAAGTGTTCGAGTGCCTGGAAGCCATTCCTGAACCGATCTCAGGCGGCTCTGGTATCTACACCGACGGCTCCAAGATAGCCGGTGGTGTCGGAGCCGCTCTGACCTGGTGGAAGGAAGGGCGTGAATACAGGTACTCCACATTTCGCCTCGAACCCTACTGCACGGTCTTCCTAGCGGAGATGCTGGCGCTGCTGCGGGCGATACAGATGGTGCAAAAGGCTGGAGCCCCGGACGCCAGCATTTACAGCGATTCAAGATCCTCGCTGGAGATGCTGGCGAACCCGACTCCTCCCCACCGTCTGGCCTTGGCGGCCCAGCAGTCTCTAAGGGAGGTCCGTGCAGCGGGAAGGACAATCCGCCTGAACTGGGTGCGGGCTCACGTCGGCACGACCGGAAACGAACGTACTGACGAATTAGCGAAACGGGCCGCACACAAGAAAACTACGGCCAACTACGATCGGTTTCCGGTGTCATACGCGAAGCGCAGGATTCGGGAGGTATCACTGAGGACCTGGCAGGAGCGCTACGAGACCTCCGTCACAGGGGAGCTGACGCGGGCGTTCTTCCCGAGTGTTTCAGAAGCACATAAGCTTCTGGTGAAGATCAGCCTTGCTCCCTCCCATGTGCAGGTGTTAACCGGACACGGAGGTTTTGCGGCGTACCTGCACAGGTTCAAACTGAAAGACTCTCCCGCCTGCGCATGTGACCCGGAAATTGCCGAGACAGTCCTCCATCTACTTATGGACTGTCCGCGATTCGGCTCGTCCCGGAATGACCTCGAGCTCAGGACCGGCGAGAGGATGTGTGCCTTGAGTCTCCCCGTACTCCTCTCTGTAGAGCATTCCCAGGCCATGCTCGCCTTCCTCGCTGAGGTGGCGAGAGAGGCTTGCAGAAGAAATAAAAACTAAAGCTAAATATAGACAAGACAAATCAGAATATATATAGAATTTAAAAATTTAATAATAAAAAATTAAAGTTAAAAGCAAGACATAAGTGACATGTCCAAAAAAACGTTACTTCTATGGACCAATAATTAACAACCGCTCTGAGAGGAGTACGGGGCGACTCCCCGTTCACACCTACACATCTTCTGGCAACACAACCAGACAAATGTACTGACAGCTTGGTAGAACGCCTTAGTAGTAAAATCGATTAAATACTGTACAAAGATTAATTAATAGATAAAGAATAGGTTAAGATGAAAATAGACAATGTAATAAAAATTAAAACAATAACAATGAAAATGTAACACGGCCACGATAAATAAATTAAGTAAACGGAATCAGAGGATATAAGATTGAAATGTAATTAATAAAACACGCCAAAAGAACGCGGCATTAAAAAAAAAAAAGGAAAAAAAAAAAAAAAAGATTATCAGTAAACAAGGACTCGGATCTATGTCTGAGGCGCGAGGGACAAAATAAAAAAAAAAATATATAAACTGTAGATCGCTGACAAATTTTACAAATTTTAACAATTTCGGTATATAAACTTTGACGAACATACGATTGTTGCACATCGTTGTAATCGTCGCAAAGAGATCTACTAGATCCAACAAAAGTAAATTGAGAATTATTGACCTCCGTTCCAGGAAACCTGGAAAACTTAGAAAATTTCAAAATTTTTCAAAATTTTTTGGTTTTAAATCGTAATTTTCAGAAACTTACCTTCACATTCGAGTATACCCGTCAGGGAGCACCACCCCGCACTAGCCACATCCGCCGGAACAGCTGTGGGACGCTCCTGGGACCTGGAATGTGAAAATTTTATTAATACACAAAAATTCAAAAATTTTCAAAAACTTACTGGTTTTTCCGAGGGTTTTCCGACGGCACACGATCGGGAGCACCACCCCTCACTCGCCGCATCCGCTGGAATAGCTGAGGGACGCCCCCGTGACCTGCAAAATAAAAAATTAGAAAAATAGAAAACTTAAAATATTTGGAAAAATATAAAAATTTTTAGCGTTTACTTATCCGTATCCGATCGGGAGCATCACCCCTCACTGGCCGCACCCGTCGGCACCGTCGAGGGACGCTTCCGGGATCGGGAAGAACAAATTTCTTTTTAAATTTTCATTTTCCGATTTTCGGAAAAATTATCAGAGTTTTTCCGACTTAATTCACCCTAGGGGATCGTCCTCGACCTCCCGAAGGTGAATCCAGTCTTTAAAATACAAAAATCCGCCGGAAATTCCTTTTTTCCACCCGCCACACCCATTTTTCTCTCTGGGGTATGTGGATTCTGATATTGGGAAAAAACTAGTTACTGTTTTTCGGGATTTTAGAGGCTGTATCGTGTAGCGCACGCTAAACGCTATAACTATTGTTAAGAGGAGGTTGGCTCAAAGCGCAAACTCATAGACTTAAGGGCAAAGCGATATAGAATTAAGTGACCGAACATAGTTCGAAGTATTTATTATCCTTATAAGGGAAAAATTTAATTTTAATTTTAAATTCTAATTATTACTAGTATTTACAGTACAGTATATTATATTTAAGAGACTCGCACTTAAGTGCAACATATTAGACATAAAATTATTTTGACATTTGACGATTATATTAATTGAGTGTTATGAAGGGACAAACCAACACCGTCGTGGGTAGAAAGAGTGACCAAGGAAGCCAAAACAAGCAGAGATGCGCCTTTGGATAAAAGTAGGAAATCTTTAGAGAACCTGAAAAGCGCTGAAGATTTTAAAAACGTAGCTATGGCCAAAGTACAACATGCAAAAGCACTGCTCGAACAGTCTGGGAACCTGAAGACCTCGATAAAGGAAGGAGTTTTGAGGAATTTGGGACAACTGTACGGGACAGTGCTTAAGCAGGTTGACAAGATGGAGGAACTAGAAAAATTGACGGAACAAGTAAATAAGGAACCGGAAGAAAATAGCACATGGAAAAAGCAGGTCAAAGAATTATTCGAGGAGGCTGTAAACAAAAAGACAAAGGAAATAATAGAGGAAGTAGAAAGGAAGATCAGAGGGGAGATGAAGGAAGAGATGGAAAAGATTGTAAAGGAAACAGAAGTCAAAATTGATACATTAAAGGCGTCGATACAGGAGTTTAAAGCAGAATTAGACGATAGGGTAAATAGGGAGATAACTGAATTAAAAAGCGCAAAAAAGGCAGCTCACCAGCCGAGTCAAGACAAGATGGCAAATACCTCTTCCCGGCTTCCAGCACCTATGCACTCTATAATCATCTCATCTACAGACGACATGGATACCAGCGGGGATGTCATAGAGAAAGTTAGGAAGACAGTAGAGGCGGGAAAGACGGGGTTAAGAGCGGATAAAGTGAGGAAAGTGAAGGATCAGAAGGTAGTGTTAGGATGCATAAAGGAAGAAGATGTGAGGAAAATAGCGGAAAGGCTGAAGGAGAAGGCTCCAAAATTACACATAGAGAGAGCCAGGAACAAGGATCCGCTAATTATACTAAACAACGTACTCACTAGTCATCAGGACGAGGAAATTCTGGCACTACTAAAAGAGCAAAACTTAGTCGTACTTAGGGATATCCCTGACGAGGAGTATAGAACAAAAATCAAATATAGAAGGAGAACTCGGAACCCACACATAAACCACGTAGTGCTCCAGGTGTCGCCCACTGTATGGGGGAGGCTAACGACTGCAGGTAAGGTATACATAGATATGCAGAGGGTCACAGTATCTGACCAGTCGCCCCTCATTCAGTGACGCGATGCCTGGGGTACGGTCACGGGAAACGGTGGTGCACGGAAACAGCATATACGTGCAGTCACTGTGGGGAAAACCATCTGAAGGAAGAATGCCCAAGCTACAAACAGGGAAATGCCCCTAGATGCAGAAATTGTACCCAGGATAAAGCGGATAACAAAGACCATAACGCCTTTGATACAAAGTGCCCAACGAGAGCAAAATGGGATATGATAGCGAGGCGGAACGTAGCGTATGGGACCAACAAAGAGATAGCAAACAGCCTTTGACGGAATTGATAAATGCGTATGGAAATTATCAGTTGATCAAAGAGCTAAAAGAAGGAATATAGGATATGAAATAGGATGTCGGAACTGGATTGGGCCTGGCCCATTAGGTAATTCTGGTGCGCGGACAAAAAACGGACGGAAACCCTGGAAGGAGAAAACGTTGACTCATACATTTTTATATAAAAAATGCGTTTCAAACGGAAAAACTTAAAAGGGTAGTACAAGATAGTCACGCCATAAAAATCAAACCAATGAGCCACGACACAATGTGTGAACAGTTCTCTGAACCTGTGAAAAGAGTCTAGAAAGAAAGAGGAAAGGAGCAGGAATGTAAGGAAAAAAAAAAAAAAGGACAAGGCAAATGTAAATATCCGAAGAGATCAGGAGAAATTTGCTGGATCAACATGTAGGGGAATTTACCTTAAATCATATGTAGGGAAAAGGAATTATTAAGAAGAATTATAAGGAACAAACTATCGAAAAGGATGTATCCTAAGCGCTGGAACAGATAAAATAAAGAGCAAAACCAGATGACAAATAAGGAGAGATTGGAACGGGAAAGCACTGCTTGGGACAACTATTAACATAGTGGCTTAAAGCAGTGACAGTAGGAAAGGAAAAAAAGGACAGAGTGCAGGTGACTGGAAGAAGAGAAGAGTGAAACAATACAGCCGAAGTCCGTAGACCCTAACGTCGAAAAATGTCTCTGTTTTCCCCACGACAGAGGTGTACAGACGAGGGGTGGCACTCGCCCGTCCCAATTAAAAAATATATATATATATAAACTGTATAAATAGAATATAAGATACAGCAGAAAAGAAGTAAAATGGAAAACTAAAATAGATGGTATTAAACGAAAACAAGTAGAACATCTTGGCCTAAACAAAAGACAGCAACCGAACTAAGCTAACAGTAAGAAACGTCGGAACTATTCAAAATAGCTAAAAACTTTAAACTAAAATATACATAAGATAGTATGAAAATGAAAAAATTGAGTTAGTAAGGTGGCATATATAAACAAAACACAACAAAAATTAAGTAAATTCAGTAAAGATTAAAGATTAAAGTCAAGTAAGTAGAATCAGAACTATAGGAAATAAATTATAAACACATATGGATGAAAAAGGAAATAACAGAAGACAGAAGAATACGAAATATGGAAAGGAAAAGAGATCAAAGAAATATCTAAATGTGTGTGGAACAAATGTGACTGAAGAAACAAGCGATAAATCAAACGCCAATAAAGCGGTACACAAAATATGACATAGGAACTTTTAAAATGACGAAATTGTAAATGTGGATAAAATGACAAAAAGAAGGAATTATGTTTGGATAAATAAATGGAATAACAAGGTCTCTGATCATCATGCCAGAGGTGCACCGCCGACCGGGACATCAAGATCCCGGACACCCAATAAAAAAATATATATATATAAACTGTAGGCTGCCAAATTTTACAAATATCTATATAAATATCCAACCTACGTACAAGTGTCGTATATCAGTGTGTTCGTCACGACACGAGCTACACTATTATATAGATAGGATACATAAATTAAACACGCAACATAAGTGAAAACTCGGAAAACTGTATTTTTCGAAATTTTCTATAGAAATACTTCATTTTTTTACAAGGTTTTATTCAATTTTCACATTTTTTGGACAGCATCAGATCCGGAGCGTGACCTCTCGCTCGCCGCACCCGTCGGAAAAGCCGAGAGACGCCCCCGCGATCTGAAACATAAAATTTTTATTAGATACATAAAATTCAAAATTTTCCGCAAACTTACCAAGTTTTTCATCCAGATTCCGTAGTATTGGAGTGGGAGTATTACCCCTTACACGCCGCACCCGCCGGCACCGTCGAGGGAATAATCAAAATTCAAAAGTTTATTAAACTTTAAAACATTAAAATTCCGTCAAAATTTTCACAATTTTCCGGACTTTTCCACACTCAGGGATAGTCTTTGACGTCCTGAGTGTGAAACCGTAGGAAAAACTGCGAAAATCCAACAAAGAAATCCTTTTTTCGCTCGCCCGCCACACCCATTTTTCTTGATTGGGTAGGTGGATTCTGATAGTCGGAAATTTTTAGTTCGGATTTTTCGGGTTTTCTGGGGAAAATTCGCATAGAGGAGGCTCTAAGGAACAATTAAAAGTACGGGACGAATACCGTCAAAGGTATAGTTGAAGAGTAAAGGGCAATACAGCGACAATTAAAATAAGATAATATTGTTTAGGATAAGTTGACTAACATAACGGACGAAGGGAACTTTTACAACCCTGGTAGTTACACATTAAGCACTCTAGTCATATATACTACACTGTAGCATATTTTGTAAGACATATTTGTATATAATTGGAATATAACACCTGATTGGGTAACCAACGATAACATGAGATAGGGCAGTTTGGAGTTTTTGTTTAGAAAAACTTCCTAAACGTCCTATAGGAAACCAAAGCTCGAAGAGCAATAATCATTCCAACTATATTTATACAGATATTAACTAGACATAGAATAAAAGAGTGTTAAAATTTATTATTTATTTACAATTTTTAAAAAATATTTACAACTTATACAAACCTAAAATTTATTTATTATACAATTTTGACGAAGGCGGTAAAAAATTCTAAATTAGTAAGTTATATTCCGGACAAAAATTCTAACTGGATAAATTGAGTTCTTCCATAATTCCTTATACAAACTACAAGATGAGTACCTCGACAGCCCAAAAGAGGAAGGGATCGATTGTAAAGACTGCCGACGGGAAAAAAGATGTCCCACTGGGGAGTCCCACTGAACTCAAAGCGGCGGCCACGGCAATCTACCAAGACGCAAAATCTCAGCTCGAGAACTCGGGCAATCTAAAAACCAGCATAAAGGAGTCTGTCACTAAGAGCCTAGGACAACTTTATGAAGTAATACTAAACCTAAAAGAACAGATCTCAGCTGTTGAACTGGAGAAAGCCCAACAACAAAAAATTTATGCGGAAAGTTTGCCGAGTTACAGAAACTATATGCTGACAAGATTAGTGAAAATTTCCAGACGATGAAAGATCACCAGGAAAAAAGTCAGGCGGATATGATGGAGGCCCTACAAGCGATATTAAAAAACGTGAGTGAAGTAGAAGAGGTTAAAAGGATAACAATAAATACTAATAAGGGAATAGAGGGGACAAGGAAAAAACTTCAAGAACTAAGTCAGGAGATAGGAAATGGCAATAGAGAAGACGGTATGAAGTTAAATATACAGGAGAAGACAGAAACTAGGAGAGGAAGGGTAGCGAATCCACCAGAAGAAATGCACTCGATTATAGTGACATCAAAAATAGACAAAGACAACAATGAGGATGTGTTGGATACGATAAGTAAGGCGGTTAACGCGAAAGTTACAGGCCTGAAAATCGACAGATTGAGGAGAACGAAGGATGAAAGATTAATAGTCGGTTGTAACAAAAAGGAGTCCTTACAAAAAATAGTAAAACGCATAGAGGAAATGAGTCCAAATTTAACAATAGAAGAATTAAGAAATAGAGATCCATTGATAGAAATTAGAGACGTTTTAACTATACATAGCAACATAGAAATACTACAGTTTATGGAAAGCCAGAATAAGCATGTATTAAAAGAAATAAAAAGGGACGACTACAGAGCTGAGGTTCTTTACAGACGTAGGGCCAGGAACCCGCATACCTGCCATATAGTCCTGAGGGTTTCTCCGGGGGTATGAAAGGCATTGACTGAGGCGGGCCGTATATATATATAGATCTACAGAGAGTGGTGGTGACAGATAGATCTCCCGTGATACAGTGCACAAGGTGCTTCAAATATGGTCACGGAAGAAACGCATGCCAAATAAAAACAGCCGTCTGCAGTCACTGCGGAGGAGAACACCACTCGGCGACATGTGAGAGTCGTCTGGAAGGAAATGCGCCGAGGTGTGCCAACTGTGCAAACGAAAACTTAGCCGACATTAACGCCTTTGCAGATATATGTCCAACAAGAGCGAAATGGGTCAAAATAGCCCGTTCCAACATAGCATACTGTTAATAGTTATAGACAATCATAAAGTCAGGCCGGCATGACAACGGCGTCCGCCGAGGGATGGCGTATCTCTCGGTGGTCGCCATTGTTTTTGGAATGTACTGTGCTCACCATCAGGCACTGTGCAGTCACTTTGCTGAGCTACAATAAAAAAAAAAAAAAGTAGTTTCAGAACATAGAGATAGACCATACAACAAAACAAATTATTTTTCGCTAAAATGTAATAAAATAGAAACAAAACCTGTAGGTTGGAGGAGGCTCAAAAATATAAAGCTAGGTGAGATGATGACCATGAGAATCGCAAACCCTAAGATTAAACCCAAGCTCCAACCGAATCTCTTAATTGCATCAATATTTCGTGAAGAAAAGAGAGCAATAAATAAGACTCGAGAATTATATACTTACTGGGATGACAATCGAAAGGCAAACAAGTACATCTCCCGCATTTTGAACATCACCAACTACTACAGGGATCAAATAGGAAAATCTCTCAAAATAAACAGTTATAGTAATATAACTCAAATTATTGTAGAGGAACCATTGAATAAAAATACAACAATAGAAAATAGAACAAAGAATTAAACAAGATAACAACAAAGAAAATTACTAATAAACCAGAACTTAAAATAAAATACAGAAGAAACAAGAGTACCACATAGAAATAGAAATATAAAGTAACATAATAAATTATAAATACAAAGCTAAGAAGATAAAGAAAATAAGAAATAGTAATTAATTCGCAGATAATTAAGTAAAACGTCAGAAAATCAAGGAAATTAGCAAAACATAATTAAGTAACTAAAATAGAATCTAAGGAAAATTAAAATTAATAAATTATCAATAAAATTTTAAAAATAACAAATAAATTTTTAAACTGGGATAAATAAGCAAACTAAATCAATAAATTATCAAATTAATAAAAGGCTTAACTAATAAACAAGTAAATAGATAAACGACAGGATGAACGAATAACCTAAAAATAATAAATAAATTATAAGTAACTAAATAAATGTATAAAATACATAGAAAACTTAAAATGGAAAGCTCAAGACAAAGAGAAATAATAAATAGAAATAGAAATCAAGGAAGAATAAGAAACAGCAAAAATTGCAATAGTATGCTATGAGGAACGAAATCCGAATTGATGGACATATGGGCAATATAGGAAATGGATGCATAGTGGGTAACCTGAATTAAGAAAGGAAAACAGAGTGCAGACATTCATGATAAAGAAAGCTACTAGAAGGAAGACAGACCTGACAAAAGTTAGAACTTTTAAAGTAAATAGACGAGAATTTCATTTCGAAAAATTGACACAATAGAAATAGACTACAAATCCGGAATAAGTATTTGGAAACCAATTGGAAAAACAAGGTCTCTGATCGCCACGTCAGAGGTGTGCCGCCGACCGGGACACCAAGATCCCGGTCACAAAAAAAAAAGAAACCAGTGGATAAAACAATTCATGAGGAACGTTTTAGTATATAAATTTGTCAAGGTTTTATATAGATTGGTCGAAATATAACGATAATTGTGGGACAAGTCGGAAAAAGTCAAACCGCCTGAGAATTTTCATAGAAAACGCTGCATAATCCTTTTGAGATATAACAATGTATGTTGGGTAAATGAAATAAGGTTTACTTTTGTTTGTATAGGTTAAAATAAAAGAAAGTGACGTCCATTGCAAAATGTATTGACAACGTAATATAATGACAATGACATGACACATTTTTCTTTTTGTTTTTAGCCAGGTGTAAATAATGACACAACAGAGACAATGTAGATCTACAAAAAAGTCTGTGAGGGCGGGCATATATCTATTTTTTCAGGATAGCCCACTATACTCATTATATGTTCTAAAAAAAGGTGACATAAAATTTTAAAGCATTTAGACGTATACAGTATTAATAATTATCAATTTAAATAGGTTTCATGCACATTCTTATCTTCCGTATTTCGAATTCCTCTAAAATGACTAGACCAATTTTTAAAAAATTTTAAGGTATATTTGGTAGGTATGTGAATAGGTCTTAAAGTAGATTTTATGCTTCTAGGTGATTACGGTGTCCCTATCCAGATTTTTTATTATGTGTTTTTTTTTTGCCATGAAACATATATGTGATCCCAAATTTACGTCTTCCTAACGTTACCCTTCCAGTAGTTGATTTCAGTACTTTTTTAATTATCAATATCCAATCGATTCGACGATCATTTGTACTTCAAACAAAACGAAATTATTGATGTTACTCCATAATAGATGGCGCTAGATTCGTTTTAACCAAATTTCTTCCATACATACGTGAATCATTTTCTATTTTTTTTTTTCTCGATTTCACTACGTTATTGACCCAGCAAGGTCTTAAAAGCTTCAAGGTCTTTACAGCTTCACCGGACTACAAATTTACTAAGCCAACTAGGTTTATTTTGCATTTGCTGTGTATCACAACGCAGTGCGTACAAAATTTTCTACGGCTGATTTTAAATTACAAGAAATTAGTTGCTACCCGCTGCTTCGCCCGCGTGTATTGAGTGAAACTGTTGTTTGATCTATTTGGCAGGCATTTTCTTATGCTTATTCAACTCTTAATGTCTTTAACGATAAAAAAAAATTATCAATTTATTATTTACTAGCGAGCCTGGCACATGTTGCCCCGCTCTGATTATAAAAAAACCAATCACAAATTATATACAAAAACCTTCATAATGAATAACTTTATCTATTCGTGAAAAACTCATAATAATCCGTTCAATAGTTTTAGAGTTTATCGCAAACAGACAAACGGACAGACAGACACGGTAGGGGGCTTTGTTTTTCTAATAAGTAATGATAATAATGAAGATCTATATACATATAATAAATCGGTGACTAGACCAATGCTGTACATCATTACATAGTATATAACAATCCCCTACAACGTGTGTTAATCTATTCGCGATAAACCAAAAAACTACTGAATGGATCTTCATGCGGTCATTTGCAAGGAGCGTTTTGGTATATATGAAGCCCAGGATACTCATTATGTCTTCTAAAATGATTGTGATGTACAATAGGATAATTCGAATCGTTTATATGGATTCAGTTTTAATCTTATTAACTGAAATGCGTTACTTATACTAATAATTTCAGGTAGTTTCTAAAAATCTTCCTCGATGTTGCAATTTGTTTTTTATTTGTTGTATTTAGGCAGGTAGATAGGTACTACAATACTTATTAATATGGAACCTTTTATATATTTTATTTCGTGTTGTAATTTAGTACAATTGATTAGTTTGAGTGTATGAAATCGTTTGCCTTAATGAATGAAAGAGTTTTGTTATTCAAACTTTTGACACCATATTTCGATATTAATTTGGCATATTTCAATTAAATATAAAAAGCATTAAACTTCTCAGCTTCCAAATTAGCTAATTTAGGTCAAAATGATTTTCGCTAAGTTTCTAACTTTTTTTACATCACGACATTCGGCAGTAACATTCCGTATGCTCGCAATAATTTATTTATTTATATGACAATGTAAGACATTATATATGTATATCGTTTTTATCTACACTAATAATATAAAGAGGTAATAGATATTCTTCTTTCTCTTCCTCCTACACACCTAGAGTAGTTGCTATAATAGAAGCTATCAAATATCTACTATCACATAAATGAGATCAAACTATCGTATTATCCTATTCTCTACACTGCTTACAAAATATTCAGCATATAACGACTTTTTTTGAAGTTTTCAGTTATCCTAATTATTAAATTTCATTTGAATCAATGACTTTGTTAAGGAATTTGTGTAGTTCTGGCATGGATACCAGAACATAATGAGATCTAGGATACTGAAGCTGTTGATCTCCTTGCTAAAGAAGTTATACAGACGATATTTAGATCACTATAAAACCTATGTTCAGGATTTCTCTAAATAAGACTGATCTGCTTGCATCATGGAACACAAACGAGAATGTATATAACCAAATTACTGGCATCTCATATGCTTCCATTCAGGATAACATACCGGGTATGCTATGGTTTTATAAGATTCGCGAGTGTTGTAAGTTTGCTGAGTCTACTACCTGTAGGCTAAGGATTTATCAGTAGAGGTGTGCTCTCCAGGCTATCTCAGAATCAGGGACAACTCAATATGTGAATTTTGGTTTGATGAAGGGACCCTAGAGCAAATTTCTTTCAATGGCCCTAATTTAGTGTATTGTATGATACTTTACCTAACAGTATAGTACGTTTATCGAATTTTAATTAAGGCATATTTTCTTCTTTTGTCGATATTTTGCCTAATTGTATATGTTTTACCAAAATTAAACTTTAACATAACACAATAAGTAACAGTATATATTATGTAAATGTATGTTTATTTAAGACATAATAGCTGTAAGTGTTGTGTTTGTCTTAGTGTATTTCATTGGCCTAATCGGGGAAAACTAAATTATATAGTTTGGATCTATAAAACTCCCTTATTAGAAAGGTGTAGTGGAAGTTTACAGATTCCATTTATATATACTTTACAAATTTTGTTTGAAACAAATAGTTAAATCAAACTGAAAATTTTATGGAGGTAACTCTTACTTTACACACCATTTTAACAGATGGAGTTGGTTAAAAGATAATGGGAAATAAAAACTATAAGCGGTAAAATTATTGCGTAGGTGAGGGCCAAAGAAGCAACCCAAGGGATACCGGGAATACATCTTTTGTCAATAGATATATAAGATAGTCTGGATTCACAATTGGACCC
>JACEII010000474.1:0-22186 GCA_014332785.1 Antheraea mylitta
ATTTATCAATCACATAGATAATATTAACTCGTGTTTTGGACAAATTTCATAACAGAGAATATGAGAAAATGTGTACAAACGCGCGCATTGTAATTCCGTCAAGCAATCTGTGAACATATCTCGTAAAGTTCGACCTGACTTTTAGGTTTGCGTGATAAAACAGAAACGAAACTGCTCCGTGTGAAACGATTGCTTAATTTTTACTATATCCAATCCACATGTGGGATTGTGTATATTCTTTATGATATATGTAGTAATACAAGTTATATTACACTATGAGAGTACAGTCAACTTTGTGATGAGTTGTGACCCCGGGGCATGGTCCATCGTAGCGTCTTGTAAGCTTCTGCCTGTCGGGTCGCGGTTGTTCTCAGTCGAAAACAGCCGGGCGAGTATAAGCAACGCGCGCGCCTCCTCGCGGCACAAACACGCTCGTTACGCGCGTATTATATTTATTTTTTAATCTGTGATTGTGCTTATAAAAAGGTTTGTGTTTTATCCAATCTCTTTCATAATTTTAAAATATATCTAGGGTAGTTTTATTTTAAAGGCGTTAATGTGGGAATAAAATTAAATCCGTTACTGACGAGCCGTATACTTAAAAAATAATTGCTATAGAGTATCTATTAAGGTAATTTAAATAATAAAATTAATATAAAAAGTGTATATAATATTGATATTTTAATAATAAAATTTTAAATGTTGTAAATACATGTGTTGTTACATTTTAAAATGATATAAATCCAATTGTATCTGTTCCTAGTATTTTACGTTATTTTTCAAGATCAATTTTGTTCATGTAAAATATCAATATCACAAAAAACTAAAAACCTTATGAACGGCAACAATGAAATACTCGGTGAATAAAAATTGAAATAAAAAAAACTATTATATGAATAATAAAAATTGGATTTAGCTCATTTTTAAATGTGGCGACACATATGCACTAACTAATTAATAGCCGCTATTACGATTTTGTCACAAAAGTTTTATTATTACGTGGGACCTAAGTTTTTTATGTTGGTTAATTGAGGACTGCTTTTTTTAATTAATTGGATTACCTTGTAAAGACTAGTAAACTACTATTATATTTTATTATTACTATTCAGATGTTATTAAAAAACAAAATCATGTGAAATCTAGATAATAATAATTTTAAAAGTACCAATAATCTTCAAAATCGGTTCAGCTATTTCGGAAAAACAGAAGACACATTGTTTCCTTATTAGTACTAAAAAAAAGAATGTGGTGTCATGGGACACCAGGTAGGAACGAAGTTCCTTAGGCTAATGTAAAATCGACACAATTAGCCAAAAAATATCGTGCTCAATTTTATGTAATCGTAATTCAAATTATCAATTAAAATAACAAAATATGTCTCTTTATTTTTGTTTGACAACATAAAATTACATAGAAATAGAAATAATTACAAAAAAGGAGAAAGAGAAAGGTATTATACACTACTCACTTGTGTATACGACTGTCGCGCCTGCGCACGTCTAATTTAACGGTTTTATTCCACGCACTTTTCGTTACGGTTTTACTATCACATTTTTTTTAGTTCGGTCGCGCAGCAAAATCCCTATCTCCTGCAAGCCTGCCGTAAGGAACTTCGTTCCAAAAATTATCCTTTGGAATGAATTGAATGGAAATATTTACTTGAGAGAATATATTTATTGAAGTATGTTCAGATAGCTACCGTGGTCTTCCAAATAACAGTGAAAAAAGTCATGCAAAATAATAGACAACAATATAGCAAAAACAATAAGTTAAGCTAAAATAATAAGTAATATATAAGGGATTAATCAAATCATATTTAATATTTAACAAATTTCATCAATAAATACGAAATAATAATCACGTAAATTAATGGCATAAGGAACTAAACAAAACATAAATCATTGTAAATAATATACATCGATGGTCGACGATGACATACTTATATGTTCTATATAGATACTAGTGTCTGTCCAGTGTTCAAAATTCAACCATAATATTTTTTTTTTTAGTTTTAGCTCTGATTTTTTCGCGACTACAAATAATGTAAAATTGTAGACTAAATGATCGTAACGTATGACGAATAGAGACATAAATAAATCAACTCATCGACGGTAGAAAATACAATATATTTCCAAGTTTTTATATTGATAAAACTAAAGAGCTCATCACTAGTTACCAAATAAAATAAAAATAAAGAAAAGATACACAAAAATAATAATTTGGTATCCAATAACAGAATATAATAAAACAAATTCCTGAAACAGTGAATCAAATTTTTCAAAACATTTCCAACTCTTTGTCTAACATAAATATCGATATAAAGAGTCTATCAAACTGTCACCCACTTCCAATGCAAGATATGCTCTCATCCAATACAATAATATCCTCTCATTAAAAATTGATATAATCTATGTCTTATTTAAGTGTCGCAGATAATATTTCATGTAAGCATTATGATTTAGTTTAGCACAGATTAAACACACGATACGGATACAGTTGTAGTAATATCTGCGAAACATGTCAAAATGTAATATAGTTCGGTTATTGTGCACTAGTGAAGTGGATGGGAAATAACTAATAGGAGTATAAATTCTGAGATGCGACAAAACTCCTTGGAAAGTTCTAACAAGGTGGCCACCATTTTGTTAGAACACTGAAATTATCTCAAAACACTTTTAATATTATTTACTCAACAATGGCCGTAATAATCTAGAGAATTTGTTGCCAAAAATAAAAATTGTAATAATAAATTCTACAGATATTGCCTTTGACGCAAAATATCTTACAACTGAATAACAGTTTTATGAACTTTTTGACGACATTCAATTTTAGTACAAAAAACGTAAAATGATTTTAAATCAACCAACAGATACTAACATCCATCTAACTCTGAGCTATTTGTGACAGAAAACTACGTAACAGAACCGCATTATTGTGCCAGTTGCAGTAAATAAAATAAAATATCTGTCACTTAATCAATCCGATTGAGTAATCTACCGACAAAGTCATAATAAAACTTCGAACGAAAGAGCAATGAATCAAACAAAACTATGTAATCCTACGAAGGCACACTCAGAGATGTTACATAGATATATTATAATAGAGTTATTGTGTTAAAACAATACGTACATTGAATTAAGCCCGTTGATACAATGGACCAAGTTATCTCGTCCAGAGATTTCTGCCGCTTTAACTGAAGGTTAAGTGATTCAGGTTCCACACCATTGATATTGTACAGTGATACGTCATCCAGAAGCAAGTTGTGTTTTGATTTTTTGGCGGGATTTTAGTCTGTCATGTAGTGAATTTTATATTTTATTCATAATCTTGTGTTATTTGACTATATATTGTGTAAATTTGGTGGTGTTTTACGTAATATAGTTAGTTTATTATGCATAAGTGAAGTGAATGGAAAATAATAACACGGAGCATGAAATTCTGAGATGCCACAAAAACTCCCTGGAAGGTTCTAGCAAGGGATCCACCATCTTGTTAGAATATGGTTTCACACGATGCATAATATTGGAATGATCACACGAAGTTTGTGATATTATTGACTACGTGACAATGGCAGTAATAGTCAGAAAGATTGATTGCCAAAAATAAAGTTAAAAAAAAAAAAAGTTGTGTTTTTTTTTTAATTCTTTTTCTGGCAACCAATCTATTAGTAGACTATTACTGTCATTGTCGAGTAAGGACCGATATTATAAGTTTCTTCCGATGATTTCAATGAAGTAACAAGATGTGGTCTTCTAGTTAGGACTTTACAGGGAGTTTTTGTTACTTGTCAGAATCCATGCTCGTGGTATTATTTACCATTGAATTAACTTACGCACAATAACTAAAATATATTACGTAAAATACCACTAATATTGCAAAATATAGAGTCAAATAACACAAGCTTTAGAATCAAATATAAAAGCCATTGCGCGATAGACTAAGATCTCACCAAAAACTAATACCAATATAATAGGTCTACAATAAAACGTTATCCAGAAGCAAATTGTGTAAATTAAGCTGGGTAGCTGTGGAAGAAAAAATTTAAATTGCCGTCATCAAAGGAACTGCCAATGTCAATTTTCAAAGGGGTTATAATTTGGAAGCCATCGTTGTTGTATTTTTCAACGTACAATTATATCCATTGTGGTAAGCTCATCTTATATTAAAAATACAAGCTTCCTTATTAAAAACTTGTAGAAATTATTTAGGGATATTCGGTAATCTATTAGTTTTTATTGGCCTAACTCAAAGTATAAAAATTGTGTCTTTATTTCCATAAGTACATATTAATTCCTCAGACATATCATACAAATATTAAAGAGGGAAACCCAATAATAATCAAGGTCCTTGTCGCACGTTTATTGTGCAAGTCGATGCACCTCTTGAATTAGCCACACATTCACATAGAATGTCGCATAACATGTTTCACGGTCGCGGATATCTCGATTTTAGACAAATTAAGAGTCGGTAATTTGATTCTGACCACTTTATATACAAATTTTATATTTAAAAATAATACGTAAAATGTGTTCTCTTTTAAATTTCTATATTAATTATAGTGTGAAGAGTTTTTGGCGGCATTTCAGTCTGTCATGTAGTGGATTTTACATTTTATTCATAATCTTGTGTTACTTGCCTCTATATTATGTAAAATTGGTGGTGTTTTATGTAATATTGTTAGTTTATTGTGCATAAGTGAAGTGAATGAAAAATAATACCACGGACCATGAATTCTGGGATGCCACAAAAATTCCCAGGAAAGTTATAACAAGAGAACCACCATCTTGTTATTACGTTGAAATAACCACAAGACACTTTACTTGAATATCGACCTCCTGACTTATCCTAATATCCTGACAAAACATGGATATATCAGAACACTTTTTTAATGATCATTCAAGGATTAAGAAGATAAGAAATGTCTGAAATATTATATAGAAGATTTGACATTAAGCCTTTACATTGACTTGGACTTAGAGGAAAACAGAATACATAAGAAATGTCCGTATTGACAACTACAGAATTGGCAAAAGAAACGACTTGAAAATTAAGATAAAGAAGATGGTTAAGAGTTTGCGAGGTATTATATAGAAGATTTGGCGCGTATGCCTTTATATTAACTTGAACATAGAATAAAACACACTACAGAATATACAAGAACCACATATACTGACAACTTCAGAATTGCCAGTATGGATTAATTCCTTCGCCTGTCCTATTGGACGAATATTATTACTACTACTACTTATAGTGTGAATGTCAATATTTACATTTCAGAATTTGTTTTTTGAAATTATTACCATTAGTGTGGTTTTCCACTCAACGCGCTTAAAGAAGTTCTAACTTTACAAAAATATTTTAAATGCCATATAATATAATGCCTGATAATTTATTACGTCGATATAACTTATCCAGGCCTTACAAAGCAGTTACTCAATAAACTCGATCGTCTGCTAAATTTGTGCATTTGATACATTTTCGGGCTTCGTAAGTACGATCATATTTGTCTATTACGTGCGCAACTAAACTGGCTAGATATACGTTCACGTCGAAATGCTCACATATTACATTTTCTATATCGTATTTTATTTGACCCTCAATCTCCACAATATCTCCAGGAACGATTCATTTTCCTAACGGCTCATGGACGTGATCTTTATACGGTATACACCAAAACTTTGGAGATACCTCAGCACAGATCTAATCTATTTTCGAACTCCTTCACAATAACTGCCATACGATTATGGAATTCGTTACCGCGTCGACTTCAAGAAGTTGAAACTATAAATAACTTTAAAATTTTCAATTACACCGACATTTAATTGAGAAACAGGAGGCAGAGTGCTCATAATTGTGCAATGTTTATTACTAACTTTGTTATTGTTATATATTTGTATGTATGTATGTCTATCTGTGTATGTATATTTATACTATATATATATATATATATATATATACTTATTTTAATATATATGTGCATATATGTATATATTTATGTATAAATATTTATTTATCAATTTTCTTTTGCTTTTTATTGACACTACCTACAAAAGTTTTTGGCATCAATACCGATGGTTAGCTGGAAGAAAATGTCCCATGGCATTAAGCTCGCCAGTGTACAACCAAATGTGTGCAATAAAGAATTCATTCATTATCGTTCCTAAGATTAACACGTACAAACAAACAAACAACATCTTGAACTTTAAAATATTAGCCTAGATAAACCATAGCAATTAGATTCGAAAAATGTAAGTATATAAAATTTATTAATCTGTAGTGCCCTTTCGTAATGCGACGATTACATGTCGGTTACGTCGCGCTGTCGCAATCATCCTAACTTATTTAATATTATTTTACGGTTTATACTTACTTACACAGACCTTTGATTGATAGACGTGAATTATGGAACATTTTAAATCATAAAAGCTATGCACCGATCTTTTTAAAGTGTTACTCAAGTATAAAGTAAAATGAATTAAATAGAACTTGTTTTTTGTTTTTATAATCACTAACGCATTGACAGATTGCTTGGGCTAAATATAAAGACCTAATTATAACAATAAAAGATCATACAATTAATCTATACTATAATAAAACTGTAACAAGTCGAAATCTGTACATTAAATATTTTTTGAAAATTTTAATCAGGGTAGACTATGTTATCGATATAGAAGCCAAAAATAATCTTTTTACAATTTTTGTCTGTCTGTCTGTCTGTCTGTCTGTCTGTCTGTCTGTCCCTATGCACACGCATCACTCTGAAAGTACTGAACCAATCTTGATGAAACTTGACATAGTGATAACTAATATTACGAGATTACATCAAATATACTTTTTGTCTCATAAAACGCAAAGGGTTCTCCAGGATAAAGGATTAAAGTCTAGAATATAAACCCGAATTACTCTGAAAGTACTGAACCAATTTTAACGAAATTTGACACGGTGATAACTAATATTAGAAGACTACATCCAGGATACTCTTTGTCCCATAAAACGCAATGAGTTCTCCAGAATAACGAAAAACAAAAATTTGCAGTTAACGTAACTAAACTTTTTTGCGACACCTTAGTACAAGAGCCGGCAACGTTAAAAGAACAAGAATTTTAGAATACCTGGTTCTTTAATACATCAATATATATTTTTTTTTATATTATAAGAGGCAAACGAACAGGTGGGTCACGTGATGTTTAGTGACCACCACCGTCTATAGACACTAGCAACACCAGGGGATTTGTAAGTGCGTTTCCAACCTGTATATGGGGGAGTGTAAGGGAACCTCCGGCACTCTCACTGACCGAACGAAACATTACAATGCAAGCACTGTTATTTGACGTCGGTTTTCTGTAAGTATTCTGGCAGTATTAGCCCGAACGACCGACCCATTCATGCTGAAACCAGTAATAGCTTCAGCGTGGCTCTACCACCTACAGAAATTATCAATATATCAATAGACAGAATTTAGGACACTTGGTAGCGGGTTAACGTTGTATTTTTAATAGGCATTTTGATTTATGATTAATCAATAATAAGTTTTGGAACATTTCTTTCAGTAACTTTTAAACGCAATTAAACATTCAGACACATTTTTTATAAACAATCATATATATACCCGCTAATATATTATATAAATAAAAAAAGAATGTGGTGTCGTGGGACACCAGGTAGGAACGAAGTTCTTTTGGCTAATGTAGAATCGACACTATTTGGAAAAAAAAATCGTGCTCAATTTTATGTAATCGTAATTCAAATTATCAATTAAAATAACAAAATATGTCTCTTTATTTTTGTTTGACAACATAAAATTACATAGAAATAGAAATAATTACAAAAAAGGAGAAAGAGAAAGATATTATACACTACTCGCTTATGTATACGACTGTCGCGCCTGCGCACATCTCATTTAACTGTTTTATTCCATGCACTTTTCGTTACAGTTTTACTATCACATTTTTTTCAGTTCGGTCGCGCAGCAAAATCTCTATCTCCTCCAAGCCTGCCGTAAGGAACTTCGTTCCAATAATAAATTTCAAACCAATTATTTTTTTTCATAGCAAAGAACCAATTTCATTTTATTAAACATTATTGACCACCATATACAACGATAAACGTAAACGTATGACTTGGGATTGACGCCATCTCAAATATATGCGTCGTATAGAAGACGACCGCGACACATTTTTACCAACCTTCCTGATTCAATCACGTCAGCGAACGATCAGTACCAGCCTGTCTCTTCAAACAGAGCGTGTTCTCACCCACGCTCGCATAACCGCAGATGACGCCGCCGTGGTCTGGGACTAAATTTCGCTCCCGTACACCAAATTAGGCCCTTCTCGGCAACGGCTCAAGCCTAGATCTGTTCCCTGGGCGTGGAGCCCTTGAGTACGCTGCTCACGCGATACAGTGACACAAGAGTTCTACCCTTATTTTTCGTTATCCTATCCTACATAGTTTAGAGGATTTTTTCCTACACAAAATACATACAGGAGTTGTTGAGGCACACATGCCCGGTACACATGCATGTTTCAATAACTTATATACGTATATTTAGATAGATTAGCTTAAGTTAGCTCAGATAGGACGCAATTTTTGCACAAAACAGGCAACAGCCCAAGTCGAGGTGTGCCGTGCACACTTGAGTTGGTCGCTCAAACATCTCAAGTCGGTTGAGTGCTTTCAGCGCTCGCCTCAATAGTTCGATGAAACTTTAAAGACCATTCCAGGTCAACAGCGTATACATTTCGAAAAAAAAATGCGTCGATAACATACGCTGCCACAATTATCGCTATCTTTATCGTGCAGCCAGTAGTACTGCACTAAACTATACCTATAGCTATATTCTGTACACATATTATTTTTATAGCAATAAATCGGTCTAAATATTGAGTTAATAACTGAATTTGTGTGAAAGATGAAATTTGTACTTATTTATATCTATATATAATAATAATAAAATTACTGCTATTCTAACATGGATTAAGATTACTTTTATTTTTATTTCCAAAAAATAGCATCAAGCACATTATTGTCAATACCATAAATGTCTTTCAATAATAATTCCATTTTAATAGCGTTTCAAAGTTAGTAAAAAAATACATCCTAAAGTTTTAGAATCAATATTTTTGTCTGTAAAGGTACGATATACACAAACGCAACTCTTACCGGCGGCCAAGTAGCCCGTTGTTCGGATGAATATAATATATAAAACTGGCTTGATTGATTCTTTCCGGTATGGCCTCTGCCTATGTAGGTATTTTCGCCAATATCAAGTGTGACAAATACATGATATAAATTTAATGCCAAATATTTAGTGTAACAATTTAGAATAATCTATAATAGAAACATATCAACATGGATAAATTACCAAAAGGTGATAGGTACTATGTTATGAGTGGTACAGAGATTATTTATAAAAATATATTGGAAATATATTTAAAATACGTTTTCGAAACAGTTTATAACTCTTAGACAATAGTTTCAAGCAAGTGACAGTTGACGACGCTTCGGCGCGATGATTGACGCTTCGATACGGTGTTCATATATTTTTCTTTAATACAATGGAGTATAAAAAGGCTTTAATACAAGTTGAGAATAGTTATGATAAAGTAAGTGGTAGAGATGTTTATTTAGTTTTATGTGGGTTAGTTTTCATCTTAATTGATCCTGGTAGATGTTTTTTTTCTTCGAAATGACTACGCTATTGACCGAGCAAGGTCTTAACAGCTTTACCGGACTACAAACAATGGAGTGTTTGATGGTGCTACGAACGGGTACTAGGCTTATTGAAAAAAAAATACATGTAATCTGGGTATATGTTTCAGTGAATCCGTGGATAGTTTGGATTCACAATTGGAAACGGTAGTTGTGGCTGCAATCGGTTATCAGTTTTATTAAATTTTTCGCGTTTAAAAATACAATGGAAACCAGTGATAACCAATTTGGTGCAAACGAAGTTGCACGGGTCAGCTAGTTATAAAATAAAACAGGAGTTTTACAGACTTAAATGAGAGGTTTAGAATGAATTTTTGATGAAATATTGTTGTTTCTATTCTATTTTTTTTCACAAACTGGCAGTACTTTATGTTTTGTAATATTGGTTGCGTTCTGCGTAATTTAGTATGGTTATTGTGAATAAGTGACGTGGTTTGAAAATAGCTGTAGAAGTAAAACGGAACATTATAATCTTCCTAGTCGATTTCAAACTACAGCGACCACCAGAGCCGGAGACCCACGTACCCTCCCCTTCCCCTTCCCCCCTCCCCTCCCTCCCCCCCCCCCCTCCCCGCCCTCCTCCCAAACACAGGCTGGCAACGCACTTGTGACTCCCCTGGTTGTTGCAAGTGTCTATGGACGGTGGTGATCGCCTAACATCAGGTGACCCATCTGTTCGTTTGCCTACTATGAAATAAAAAAAAAAAAACCAAATTCGGGGGCTGGAGTGTTTAGCTAATAGATGGCTGAAATGCCCAATTTTAGCTGAAAATTTACGAGCACAAAAAACAACATGTTAAGGTACCTTTTTTGAGATATTCGTGCTTATAATGTAAGTCACGTTTTCTTTAATCCTCCAATGTATTTATTCTAAACAAACCGCCTCCATTCATCACGCTTTTCAGCGAACGGCTCTCAATGAGAAAGTTCGATGTTACATCTTATCAGATGTCTCTTCTGAACAACTTTGAAACGTAAGAATTGCCTTTTTTCTTCCGTTTACCACACTTAGTTCGGAAAAGAAGACGCGCTTTACGTTTCTTAAATCTGACATTCGCAAGAGATGTCGGCACCGACGCAGCTGGCGCCTCATTAGATATACCTCTATCCTTATGTCATTAGTTACGCTCGTCGTAAAACTTCGGTGTGGTTTCGGACGGACCACTTAATACTGAAATGTCACAGAAACTCTCTGGAAAGTTCTATAAGCTATCGTTTTATTAGAACGTTGAAGACATCATATACACTTTATTATCTATAGAAGTTATAGTTCCTAATAACGATTACCTGTTATCGAAGTAGCAAGAAAATATCGAAATTATTTTGATAAATTCGTATTATTTAAGAATCCTTTTATATTTATACTAATATTATGAAGCTAAAAGCGTCTAGTCAAAAGCGGTCTGTACTTATTAAAATCATAGTAAAGTTTGACAAGTTGTAATAACGTAGAATTATTATTGAAGACGGTATAGCCCGATACTGTATGACCATAACCTGTGAGAATAAACTAGAGGACAACTGAACCAAATATTGTTTAGACGCTTCACCTGATAATCGGAGGTTATTCAAGAATTACCTAAGAACTAAAGGAGGGTAGGAGGTCTATGATTTGCTTAATTTTGACGACACAGGTGATGGGGGGTCTGAAGTGTAAGGCGCCTGGTCTTATCCACTGGTCTACTATCGCCCTGTAGCAAATAGCTCTAAGATAATTAATTCCTCTATAGACTATAAATTCCTTGTACCTAAATTTTTTAACCGTTGTCCATGAATCAATAAGGAAATAAGAACAAATTAAAAAAGTCGTAATCATAAGAACTGCCGACAGAAGTGAAAACTCAAAATAACGAAATAAATGTATTTTCTCTTTGAAATTCTCATCTAATACCTTTAAACGAGCAATTCTTGTGTATTTTTATATTTGTATATATTCAGGATCTCGGAAACGGCGTCATCTATTTCCGTGAAACTTAATATGTAGGTAGTTTCGGGGACGATAAATCGATCTAGTTAGATTTTATTCATAGAAAACTTTTTATAACTGATAATCTAGCTAGATTATGAAGGCAGATTTCGCCGTCGCTGTCAAAACAAAATAGCTCAGGTGGAAATTGGTTGCTTCGGAAATCCGTGTAACTCCAGTTCGAATCCGAGTGTATATATATATATATATTTTTTTTGTATAAAATCCTAATTCTATAAATCTTCTTTATAAGGCACAAGTTCGGCCTTGCGTGGAAATTTGTTCGCACCTCTGGGACGGTTCCGCCAAATACCTACTGGATGCCCTGGACAGGTTGCAGAGACGGGCTGACCGTTAATGATGCAGACATTACAGAGTTTATAGAGCCGTTTTAACTGCGCAGGGATATTGCTTCACTCAGCGTGTTCTACCGTCTGTATCATGACGAGTGTTCTTCAAAGTTGTTCAATTTAATCCCTTCCTCTCCTTTTCACAACCGAACCACGCGCGCTGGTCTACGGAGCCACAGTTTTACGGTAAACCCTATCTGGGCACGAACTAAAAAGTTCGCAACGTCCTATCTTTGCCGTAGCGTGAAGCTGTGGAACAATCTCCCAGCTAATGTGTTCCCTCCTTCCTATAATATGGGGTCCTTCAAGCGTAACTTGAACGCAGGCCGGCATGACACCGGCGACCGACGAAGGATGACGTATCTCTCGACAGGCGCCATTATTTTTGGATTGCACTGTGCTTACCATCAGGCATAGTGCAGTCTTTTAGCCGAGCTACTATAAAAGAAAAAAATGTGAAGCAAACCTAACAGTTTATTTTAATTTAAAAATGCTTTGTAAAGAACCGAGCTAGGCTCGGACGCCCAGGTACTATTAATTATGGTGCAAATGACACTATTGTAGTTCTCATATCAATTGGCACTCGGAACAATAATTATATACATTTTTATAAAGTCTGTCAATCAATCAAACGTATGAAGAGCCGCAAAATATCAATATTAAATACGCGTTTAACTACGCGTTGCTAGTTTCACGCAAGTGTCGCAGTCACGCTTTACTAGGATGTAATGACGCGAAATTATAAATGTAACTCCTGCCAAAACTTCCACTCAAGACGCTTAAAAAGTTTTCACTGCAAAAATACGTATATAGATATTTACGAAAGCATTCGGGGTATAAGCTTTACTTACTCTTGCTAACAAGGGAGAGATAATACTTGGCCCCTCAAGCTTCTAAAGTTTAATTTATATGTGTAATGAACACAAAGTACTAATTTTATTTCATTAATAACGATAACAATCTGTTTGAATAATTGCGTTTGATTCACAATTGTGTTTTCGTTAAACAAACATAAAATTTTCGCACCGTTCATTCCACTTTCCGTGGGAAATAATATTATAATTAACATCGCGTTATATATCGTAACTGGAGGTGGAGGGGGGGGGGGGGGGGAGTATAAAGTCAGTAAAATAAGTCATGTTTATCAAGTTTTTTTTCTTCAAACTGTAGTGAAATAACTCTAGAAACTTAAGAATATTAAAAAAGAGTTTGATTGGATGTCCAATTGTGAGGGAGTATGTATCATCAGCAAAAAAAAAAATGTACATATACTCCCTCAAACAATTGTGTCCGACTAGATTGTGAACCCCACACACACAAGGTGTCGAAAATAACTCGGTGACAAGCTTAGATGCGTAACAATGCATAAGGTAATAAGACCATCATAATGATTTTGTTTTTTTAACCGACTTCGAAAAAGGAGAAGGTTATATGTTCGGGTGTATGTTTTTTTTTTTTTTTATGTATGTTAATCGATATCTCCGTCAATTGTGAACCGATTTTAATGATTCTTTTTTTGTTTGATTCGGCTATACTCCAAGGTGGTCCCATATAAATTTGAATAAAATATTCAACCCCTAAGAGGGTTAAATATCGTTTATTTGATTTTCACCAGTTCGTGTCTACATATTTTCGTGTACTTGAAAGTGATTTCAACAATTTTATTTGAAATTTGATAACTGGGAATGGTGTTCATGAACATAAAAAAAATCCAACCATAAGGGTTGAAAATAAAGGGATGAATAAAGCTTATATGAATAAATGAACTTCCCCACAAACTAATTTTAATGAAAACTTGGAACAACCTGTTGTAATGATAAGAATATCATTTAGTCAATCCTGAGTTGATCATGAAAATGAAGAATGGAACTCCTCAACGGCTTACAGCAGCTATATTGTGTTTGGGTACATATGACTTGTTTTGACGAGGACTTACATGTGGGATTATGACTGTTGAGGCAATTCCCGTGAAGCGGACATTAGGAAAGATGAGGTTCTGAAATTCGTTCACAATCAACCTAATATGACCAGTTAGATCTAGTACGATGTAATATCATGTTTGTTTGTCAAGTTATGAACTTCTGAAGAACAATTACTTCTGTATCGAATTAAATCAAAGTCATGTACTCGAAAAATATCTAGAAATATGGTGGTAAGCGACTTTATATTTTTCTTTAAGTTATTGTTCAGACCTCTCGGTATTATTACAAACATTACAAGTATACAGGTAGCCGCTTATATATAGGTAGTCTACTAGCTAGCCTAGCTACTAGAAGTCTAATTACCATCACTATGAACGAATTTCACCTTTATTTGTTGTTCACTTCACATAAAATACAACTGTTAAAAAAGACCGGAGCTATGATCAAAGTAAGAGCGTAAGCGTTGCGGAAGCATTAATAGATTAAGATTCATAAAACCACTAAACCTTACTTACTTTATAATTAATTAAAACCATGTAAAATATATTTATATACACTAAAAATGGAAAAATAAAAATTTTTACAAAAAAAATTGAACCGACTTCGATATAAAAAACTTATAATGCACTGAAAAGTGAAAAATAAATATATCATTAATATAATCAAATTAAATAAAATATATGAATTTTTGCGCTACCTAGAAAAATACTGGAAGTCGGTGCCAACCGAAAATCATATCGACATAGGTACGAAGTCCACTCTCACGCTTCTGATATATATCTGTATAATAAATAAATAAATAATGTAATATATTTTTTTACCAGCAACAACATTGAAATTTCGGTTGGCACCGACTTCCAGTATTTTTCTAGGTAGCGCAAAAATTCATATATTTTATTTAATTTGATTATATTAATGATATATTTATTTTTCACTTTTCAGTGCATTATAAGTTTTTTATATCGAAGTCGGTTCAATTTTTTTTGTAATTTATACTACGATGCTGGCAAACAAGCATGTGGGCCGCCTGATGGTGAGGTGAAATATTAAAAAAAATTAATTGAGTTGGAAAAAGACTATCTTGACTTACGTTAGACAAACTGTTAGAGAAAAAGGAGGATAATCACGGGGCATAATTTGTTAAAATACAAATGTAAAGACAGTCGCGTGCTTGTACGCTATAAAATGCAAGCAGGGGTAAACAATAAACTTACCGACGCAACTTACCAAAGATAGGATCATATATTACGAAAGGCATTCATAGGTGCGGTGAAAACTCTTCGCGTGACAGATCTAAATGCATATAGACGTAAGGAAAATCTAATGCGATATACCTACAACCTAGATAACACTTTCTAAATTTAAAACTAGTTTTATGTGTCAGTAAATTACTTGATACGACGATCGAACCTGATTCACATGAATCTCACTAAATCTCACATCGAAGAGAAAGGAGACTTCGGCCAATAGCACGTAAATTTTTTCGGGGAAATGATACTGCAGAAATGTGAGAAAATCAATTTACTTTATACTATAACATGTTTCTAACCTAAAATTAGCTGAAATGTAACACGATTCTTCTATATATTTTAGTATTTCCCAATATTACGATGTATAAACAATCTTAGATACTAATAGTTACTAGCCTTGATAAAAAGAATAAAGAAATTTGTGTGTGAGTTTTTATCTCGTAAATAAATCCAGAGTATTTAAACTCAAAATATTAATATTCAAAACTTTCACATTTCAACATTAAATTTTCAACATTAAATCAGATAAAAAAATTCGACAACTACTTGGAATAGTTATTTTAATTGGATTTCAACAAATTTAATGATCGAAGTTTTCCTTGACACGTCGCGTCGTAGCCGCGCGGTTACTCCACGCCCGGTACATCCGATTAGCTATCTACGCCTATAACCCTTATTACCTTAGATCTATATGTGAATAGACAATTATAAAATAATTCAATTTTTTTATCCTCAGTTTATCAACAGATTAATTTAGTAGTTACTGGCAATCATCAATAAGCAAAAGGTTAAATGGTCAAGTTTCACAGGTTTTCAGTACGAATTACAACAAAACTATGAACTTTGGTAAACACATTACAGATAAATTGAACCTTAAACAATGAAATAGGAATGATTATTTATTAAAATTAATAGGTTTCAATTTAAAAAAATCTATACTCCGGAACCCCATTCGCGCAACACAGTCTTGTTTTCGGTACGAAAATCTCAATAAATTTATAATTCTCGTAATCAACAAAAAATACCTGCTTATTCTGAGTAAAAAATGTTTTTAACAAACCACAATTTTATCTATTTATCGGTTATTCATGAATATTGGTGCTGAAATTGTAATTATTAACGTGTCATAATAATCATAGTCTAACAGATAACTGGTTGTGGAAATTCGTGTAAATATTACTATTTCTCAATATGACCGAGTTATATACAAATATACTAATCCGTCTACGTTTGAAATCAATACCACAAATCTATGTCAGCGTGCACCGCATTATATACGTTTTTATCACACAACAATGATAACTTAATATTAATCATAAACAGTTAGTTGTCGTTTTTTTATATAAATGTACACTCATGTAGTAATTTCCTAAGTATTTTTTGCGGCCGGTTGTCCTTCATTGCGTGTCCTGAGCAAAGAACTACAAATCAAACGTCACATAACATAATTCTAATTTGTTCCTACACTTGACCTTAGTTTATATGGAAACTGTACACTGCACTTTTATTCTTATAAACTCTATTACCTTTTTTAATAGTCTTAGGTTTTATAACAAAGTCCCAGAGCATATTACCGATTTACCAGGCTGTAAGTTAAAGCGCCATATCATGCTGATCTTTAGTGTCAAAAGACTTATGGATTGGACTATTGGATCACTATCCACTAAAGACCACTGAAATGTGTCATGTATTTTTTTTAATACCTATCATAGGAAGCAAACGGTGGGTCAACTGATGTTAAGTCATTACCACCGCCCATAGACACTTGAAACACCAAAGAAGTCGCAAGTGCGTTGCCAGCCTGTGTGGGGGGAGGGGGATGGGGAGGAAGGGAAGACGAGAGGAGAGAAAGTGATGGGAGGTGGGCCTCCGGTGCTCTCACTGACCGAAAGAAACGGAACAATGCAAGCACTGTTACTTCACGTTGGTTTTCTGTGAGAGACTGATACTACCCTGATCGAGCCGACCCATTCATGATGAAACCAGTAATAGCTTCAGCGTGGCTCTACCACCTCTATGACGTGATAACCTGATAACCTCTTATAAAAGTTTTTGGCGGGATTTCAGACTGTCATGTAGTGGATTTTATATTTTATTCATAATCTTGTGTTACTTGACTCTATATTGTATAAAGTTGGTGGTGTTTTATGTAATGTGGTTAGTTTATTATGCATAAGTGAAGTGAATGAAAAATAATACCACGGAGCATGCAATTCTGAGATGCCACAAAAAACTCCCTGGAGGGTTCTAACAAGAGATCCACCATCTTGTTAGAATATTGAGTCACACGACGCTTGATATTGAAATGATCGCACGACGCTTGTGATTTTATTGGCTACGTGACAATGGCAGTAATAATCTGAAAGATTGATTGCCAAAAATAAAGTTAAAAAAAAATGATTATTCAGTGCTAATAATTCAATTCAATTCATAAAAGTATGCAATTTTTCATCAATGTTTTCTTATGATGTTATCATGTAAAATTATAGTCAGAAAACGACATTACAGACGATCAATTTTTGATTTTTTTAAAAGAGCAATCAAATCAGGTGAGATTTATTACTTGGTAATAAATCTGCGCAATTATAGGCTAACATTCTTACAGTACCCGCTATTTGACTTAGCTTTTCGGGGAAAAGAGTGAGCCATCCGAGTAAGGTCGTCTTGCTTCGGTTTTGTAAAACGTTTTCGCTGTCGTAAAAATATAGTGCTAAACGAAATCGAGTCGGGAACGACAGGTATTCGTCATATTTAATACATATATCACATCTATTACATAATGAAACAAAATTTAACGACATCTCATTTTTTTAATCCATCAAATCGTTTATGCAAATCGCGCCACAGAAATAGACACACATACGCTTTTTAAACATATAAAATGGTTTAAACCTACATACCCCCCTCGATTCTATGCTAGAATTATTTCCTACGTAACATAATACACGGATTAGTATGTATTGCAATGCTGTCCCCGTTCGATGCAGTCGATAATAGTGTTCGTTTATCGACAACACCATTGTCATACACGATATCGTCATATAATAGTGATGTAACACGTGTCGATTGTGTTGCGGTGACTGTAATTTGGAGTGTATGGTAAACGATCATGTAGAAATACTGAAATTATGTTAAAAGTTGATTGACAAATTTGTTATTGTGACTCTTATATTCTTGCGTAGACGGTTGAAATCTACTCCCAGCAGAGGAAAAGCAAGAAGTTAAAGAAAAGTGACAGTTCTTATGATGACCACGACAAAATCCACTCTCGGCTGAGTACTGATTTATAAAAAAATATAACGTACCAAGTGAACTATTATAAGAGACTAGCTTCTGCCCGCGACTTCGTCTTCGTGGAATAGTTACAATTTTGGGCTAACGGTAACTGTAATTTGCTACATCGTGTACGCAGAAGGTGAAAATATTTTTTAGATAATACGTACGTTAACCCTGATTTTGAAACATTATTCATTTGTGCTCCGCTCCTGTTGGTCATAGCGTGATTACATATACATATATATAATAAATAAGCTATCTAAATACGAGTTTTTTAAATCGAACCAGTATTTCCTGAGAATAATGCGATCAAGCAAACACACTCATCAACTTTATAAAATTAAGAAGTATAGTCTAGAATTGACTCTGTGCATCCACTAAAGACGATTGAAATGTGTCCATCATTTGTGTAGTACTAGATGAAACAACGGTATGTTCTACAAATATCTTGGCGGTGGTTTTATTATAATATTTTTTTAAGTATTGCATTTTCTATTCCATTATTTCGCCAGAATATGTAATATTAACGAAGTTATTAGACACAGAATTAACAATACGGTATATCAAGTAAAATTCTGTTTTGAATAAATTAGAAGCCTTCACATCGAGACTACAATCAAAGTGCTCGTCTAAGAGTATCCATAATTTTTATATACATCCTAAACGTCTTCATCGATTCTGTTGTTTTTTTTTGGTCTTAGGAGATCACTCAGTTTGTTGTTTTAGATATAGTGGACCTGATAGATGGCACTGTTGCCGAAAAACATACTTTCTTAATTGTTGACCTTTTTTTTATATTGCATATTATTTCAAGATTAAATCTTTAAACCGATTGCAATGAAATTTCTGTTTACATTTGTTTTTTTTTTTTCGAAATCTAAAAACACAAGTTATGTCATTACACGTAAACTATGTTGCGGGAGAAAGTTAGCAAGGTTACATGTTATAATAAACTATAACGGCTACAATGTACAAGGCACCTTATAAATGCGGAAATTAATACATTGCCTGAACCACTTCTCAACTAACTTTTAGATCTTTTAGCTATCAAAAAATAAAACAAAACCTTTACCTTTCTAGCTATTTTGATTTTATCTTTCTATATAGAGCTTGTACAGAGTAAATACACTGTATAATTTCTTGATTTATATATAAACACACGTAAGAATATAAACATATTTTATTGAAACTTAATAAACTGAACAAAACTTATAATCTACGCGAGTGAAACCGCGACGTAAAATTAGTTATTTCTAGTGTATCCTTCATTATTTAACATAGGTTTAATAATAAAAATAATTTAGACTATATATATATACACACATATATATATATATATACACATATATATGAATATATAACGTTGTTCATAGCACAAGGTCAGAGTAGACGATTCGTTTGCAAAACATAAACTGTTAGAAAAGTTCTTTTGAAACCTTTGTCTCGTGAAAATCTCCGCGTCACGAACATAAACCGCAAAACCTTACTAATAATTATCATCTTCTCCTTAAACGTATAATCTTGTCTAAAGACAGTATAATTATGTATTGTTATATAATACTAACGGACACGGCAGACGTTGTCCCGCCCTGATTATAAAAAAATCCTTGACAAATTACATGCCAAAACCTTCCCCACAAGTCACTTTATCTGCTAGTGAAAAACCGCATGAAAATCCGTTCTGTAGTTTTGGAGTTTATCACGAACAGACAGACAGACGCGGTAGGCATCTTTAGTTTTACATATACATAGTACATATATTACATAGTATTAATGATAAAAAAATATAGCCGTAGCTTAGTGGCAATGTGCTCGACTTAATACTAATCGATCAATCGACGAGGCGACGTGCACCCTTGAGTTAGTCGCCCAAACATCCCAAATCGGCTGAATGCCTTCAGCGCTCGCCTCAATAGTAGACACCTGCAACAATATTTATACTAGTCCTTTGAAGCTGTTAAGACCTTTCTAGATGAATTGCGTAGTCAGTTCGAAAAAAAAATCGATTATTCTTCCATATTAAAATTATAATATTTACTGTAGAAATCCAATATATCTGTTAATCGTTGTAAAAGTGAAATTTCAGCTAATAAAGGGCCACCTTCGATACTTTAACGTTTGAATCACGAAACGCTAGCAGCGATAATTACATACGAATCACAGACCTAACATTACACTACGTGTCCTTGTCATTCATCGAGACAATTCGTCACTCACGTAACAGTTCATATAACTCGCAAGAAACTTGTAATAACTTATTCAACAATGACAGTCTACTAGGAAATTTAGTTGCTAAAAATTACCATGAAGTACTACAGGTTTTCGGATATGATTATTTATTAATTAACTATAAACAAATACATAAACAGACACCTTGGTATATTTATCTCGCTTACACCTAAAAATAATTGACAGCAATTTGAACATCTGATTTCAACTGATTCCTATGAAACTATGATAGAACTGCAGTTCCGAATTGCATCTAATCTGAGACACAGCAATTTATACGAATTCCTATATTAACCGGTTTGCAAACAACGGTGTTCTCATAACAATTCCGGTTTTAACGTAAAACCATCGCACCTTGAATCGTTCCCTTCATCGAGCCAAGAGCACGCCGCTGGTGAGAGGCGTCAGGAAGGCATCTTCGTGTAATGTCAAGGAACAAGTGAACAAAACAGCCTAATAGACTAGTTTCCCATTTCAAATACAAATTTTAATAATATTGCAATAGAATACGAGGTCAAACTTTGACTACAATCTTATAAAATGTTAATTGACCGTTTAACCGAAATTGGTATATGAGAACATGGACTGTATTATCGATTCATTACTTTAAATTCTTGTAGGTGGTTGAGCCAGGCTGAAGCTATTACTGGCTTAAGCATGAAATAGGTCGGCTCGGCCGGGGTACTACCACCCGACCCACAGAAACGCCGACGTGAAGTAACAGTGCTTTCATTGTTGTGTTTCGTTCGGTCAGTGAGAACACCGGAAGCCCACCTCTTCTCACCTTTACTCTCTCCTCTTCCCTGCCTCCTCCCCCCTCCCCTAACACAGGCTAGCAACGCACTTGCGACTCTCCTGGTGTTACAAGCGTCTATGGATGGTGGCGATCATTAAACATCTGGTGACCCACCTATTCCTTTACCTTTTTTTTTTTTTTTTATTGTAGCACGGCAATGTGACTGCACTATGCCTGATGGTAAGCACAGTACAATCCAAAAATAATAGCGACCACCGATTGACACACTGTCCATCGCTGGTCGCCACTATCATGCCGGCCTGTAATAGGCTGGATATGCAGAGGCTGATCCCGAAACGCGACCCGTAGAAGCGAATCACTATTACGGGCTTTTTCGCCATATGCAAGGTGGTTGCGACCCAGTCAGGCTGTAAAACCCTACCACCCCGCTATCGTCATTGCCTCGTTCGTTATTCAGCAAGGTGCACCACGTGCAGGTGAGGTTGGCTTGGGTGTCTCAAGTCTTATGATGTTATTCGACACCCCTTACACCCCAAAACCTCCCATGATACCTCCTATGATATAAAAAAAAATAGTAAATTTATACGAAAATGTATTAACATTGTTAACCAAGACTATTTATTAAACCAACAAGAATCTTTCACATAATTATTACGGTCTTTCATATAATAACTGGGAAATATCTGATTACATTCGCTGTTTGAGTGAGTCCAACACTTGAATAG
>JACEII010000474.1:22861-45047 GCA_014332785.1 Antheraea mylitta
ATTTATCAATCACATAGATAATATTAACTCGTGTTTTGGACAAATTTCATAACAGAGAATATGAGAAAATGTGTACAAACGCGCGCATTGTAATTCCGTCAAGCAATCTGTGAACATATCTCGTAAAGTTCGACCTGACTTTTAGGTTTGCGTGATAAAACAGAAACGAAACTGCTCCGTGTGAAACGATTGCTTAATTTTTACTATATCCAATCCACATGTGGGATTGTGTATATTCTTTATGATATATGTAGTAATACAAGTTATATTACACTATGAGAGTACAGTCAACTTTGTGATGAGTTGTGACCCCGGGGCATGGTCCATCGTAGCGTCTTGTAAGCTTCTGCCTGTCGGGTCGCGGTTGTTCTCAGTCGAAAACAGCCGGGCGAGTATAAGCAACGCGCGCGCCTCCTCGCGGCACAAACACGCTCGTTACGCGCGTATTATATTTATTTTTTAATCTGTGATTGTGCTTATAAAAAGGTTTGTGTTTTATCCAATCTCTTTCATAATTTTAAAATATATCTAGGGTAGTTTTATTTTAAAGGCGTTAATGTGGGAATAAAATTAAATCCGTTACTGACGAGCCGTATACTTAAAAAATAATTGCTATAGAGTATCTATTAAGGTAATTTAAATAATAAAATTAATATAAAAAGTGTATATAATATTGATATTTTAATAATAAAATTTTAAATGTTGTAAATACATGTGTTGTTACATTTTAAAATGATATAAATCCAATTGTATCTGTTCCTAGTATTTTACGTTATTTTTCAAGATCAATTTTGTTCATGTAAAATATCAATATCACAAAAAACTAAAAACCTTATGAACGGCAACAATGAAATACTCGGTGAATAAAAATTGAAATAAAAAAAACTATTATATGAATAATAAAAATTGGATTTAGCTCATTTTTAAATGTGGCGACACATATGCACTAACTAATTAATAGCCGCTATTACGATTTTGTCACAAAAGTTTTATTATTACGTGGGACCTAAGTTTTTTATGTTGGTTAATTGAGGACTGCTTTTTTTAATTAATTGGATTACCTTGTAAAGACTAGTAAACTACTATTATATTTTATTATTACTATTCAGATGTTATTAAAAAACAAAATCATGTGAAATCTAGATAATAATAATTTTAAAAGTACCAATAATCTTCAAAATCGGTTCAGCTATTTCGGAAAAACAGAAGACACATTGTTTCCTTATTAGTACTAAAAAAAAGAATGTGGTGTCATGGGACACCAGGTAGGAACGAAGTTCCTTAGGCTAATGTAAAATCGACACAATTAGCCAAAAAATATCGTGCTCAATTTTATGTAATCGTAATTCAAATTATCAATTAAAATAACAAAATATGTCTCTTTATTTTTGTTTGACAACATAAAATTACATAGAAATAGAAATAATTACAAAAAAGGAGAAAGAGAAAGGTATTATACACTACTCACTTGTGTATACGACTGTCGCGCCTGCGCACGTCTAATTTAACGGTTTTATTCCACGCACTTTTCGTTACGGTTTTACTATCACATTTTTTTTAGTTCGGTCGCGCAGCAAAATCCCTATCTCCTGCAAGCCTGCCGTAAGGAACTTCGTTCCAAAAATTATCCTTTGGAATGAATTGAATGGAAATATTTACTTGAGAGAATATATTTATTGAAGTATGTTCAGATAGCTACCGTGGTCTTCCAAATAACAGTGAAAAAAGTCATGCAAAATAATAGACAACAATATAGCAAAAACAATAAGTTAAGCTAAAATAATAAGTAATATATAAGGGATTAATCAAATCATATTTAATATTTAACAAATTTCATCAATAAATACGAAATAATAATCACGTAAATTAATGGCATAAGGAACTAAACAAAACATAAATCATTGTAAATAATATACATCGATGGTCGACGATGACATACTTATATGTTCTATATAGATACTAGTGTCTGTCCAGTGTTCAAAATTCAACCATAATATTTTTTTTTTTAGTTTTAGCTCTGATTTTTTCGCGACTACAAATAATGTAAAATTGTAGACTAAATGATCGTAACGTATGACGAATAGAGACATAAATAAATCAACTCATCGACGGTAGAAAATACAATATATTTCCAAGTTTTTATATTGATAAAACTAAAGAGCTCATCACTAGTTACCAAATAAAATAAAAATAAAGAAAAGATACACAAAAATAATAATTTGGTATCCAATAACAGAATATAATAAAACAAATTCCTGAAACAGTGAATCAAATTTTTCAAAACATTTCCAACTCTTTGTCTAACATAAATATCGATATAAAGAGTCTATCAAACTGTCACCCACTTCCAATGCAAGATATGCTCTCATCCAATACAATAATATCCTCTCATTAAAAATTGATATAATCTATGTCTTATTTAAGTGTCGCAGATAATATTTCATGTAAGCATTATGATTTAGTTTAGCACAGATTAAACACACGATACGGATACAGTTGTAGTAATATCTGCGAAACATGTCAAAATGTAATATAGTTCGGTTATTGTGCACTAGTGAAGTGGATGGGAAATAACTAATAGGAGTATAAATTCTGAGATGCGACAAAACTCCTTGGAAAGTTCTAACAAGGTGGCCACCATTTTGTTAGAACACTGAAATTATCTCAAAACACTTTTAATATTATTTACTCAACAATGGCCGTAATAATCTAGAGAATTTGTTGCCAAAAATAAAAATTGTAATAATAAATTCTACAGATATTGCCTTTGACGCAAAATATCTTACAACTGAATAACAGTTTTATGAACTTTTTGACGACATTCAATTTTAGTACAAAAAACGTAAAATGATTTTAAATCAACCAACAGATACTAACATCCATCTAACTCTGAGCTATTTGTGACAGAAAACTACGTAACAGAACCGCATTATTGTGCCAGTTGCAGTAAATAAAATAAAATATCTGTCACTTAATCAATCCGATTGAGTAATCTACCGACAAAGTCATAATAAAACTTCGAACGAAAGAGCAATGAATCAAACAAAACTATGTAATCCTACGAAGGCACACTCAGAGATGTTACATAGATATATTATAATAGAGTTATTGTGTTAAAACAATACGTACATTGAATTAAGCCCGTTGATACAATGGACCAAGTTATCTCGTCCAGAGATTTCTGCCGCTTTAACTGAAGGTTAAGTGATTCAGGTTCCACACCATTGATATTGTACAGTGATACGTCATCCAGAAGCAAGTTGTGTTTTGATTTTTTGGCGGGATTTTAGTCTGTCATGTAGTGAATTTTATATTTTATTCATAATCTTGTGTTATTTGACTATATATTGTGTAAATTTGGTGGTGTTTTACGTAATATAGTTAGTTTATTATGCATAAGTGAAGTGAATGGAAAATAATAACACGGAGCATGAAATTCTGAGATGCCACAAAAACTCCCTGGAAGGTTCTAGCAAGGGATCCACCATCTTGTTAGAATATGGTTTCACACGATGCATAATATTGGAATGATCACACGAAGTTTGTGATATTATTGACTACGTGACAATGGCAGTAATAGTCAGAAAGATTGATTGCCAAAAATAAAGTTAAAAAAAAAAAAAGTTGTGTTTTTTTTTTAATTCTTTTTCTGGCAACCAATCTATTAGTAGACTATTACTGTCATTGTCGAGTAAGGACCGATATTATAAGTTTCTTCCGATGATTTCAATGAAGTAACAAGATGTGGTCTTCTAGTTAGGACTTTACAGGGAGTTTTTGTTACTTGTCAGAATCCATGCTCGTGGTATTATTTACCATTGAATTAACTTACGCACAATAACTAAAATATATTACGTAAAATACCACTAATATTGCAAAATATAGAGTCAAATAACACAAGCTTTAGAATCAAATATAAAAGCCATTGCGCGATAGACTAAGATCTCACCAAAAACTAATACCAATATAATAGGTCTACAATAAAACGTTATCCAGAAGCAAATTGTGTAAATTAAGCTGGGTAGCTGTGGAAGAAAAAATTTAAATTGCCGTCATCAAAGGAACTGCCAATGTCAATTTTCAAAGGGGTTATAATTTGGAAGCCATCGTTGTTGTATTTTTCAACGTACAATTATATCCATTGTGGTAAGCTCATCTTATATTAAAAATACAAGCTTCCTTATTAAAAACTTGTAGAAATTATTTAGGGATATTCGGTAATCTATTAGTTTTTATTGGCCTAACTCAAAGTATAAAAATTGTGTCTTTATTTCCATAAGTACATATTAATTCCTCAGACATATCATACAAATATTAAAGAGGGAAACCCAATAATAATCAAGGTCCTTGTCGCACGTTTATTGTGCAAGTCGATGCACCTCTTGAATTAGCCACACATTCACATAGAATGTCGCATAACATGTTTCACGGTCGCGGATATCTCGATTTTAGACAAATTAAGAGTCGGTAATTTGATTCTGACCACTTTATATACAAATTTTATATTTAAAAATAATACGTAAAATGTGTTCTCTTTTAAATTTCTATATTAATTATAGTGTGAAGAGTTTTTGGCGGCATTTCAGTCTGTCATGTAGTGGATTTTACATTTTATTCATAATCTTGTGTTACTTGCCTCTATATTATGTAAAATTGGTGGTGTTTTATGTAATATTGTTAGTTTATTGTGCATAAGTGAAGTGAATGAAAAATAATACCACGGACCATGAATTCTGGGATGCCACAAAAATTCCCAGGAAAGTTATAACAAGAGAACCACCATCTTGTTATTACGTTGAAATAACCACAAGACACTTTACTTGAATATCGACCTCCTGACTTATCCTAATATCCTGACAAAACATGGATATATCAGAACACTTTTTTAATGATCATTCAAGGATTAAGAAGATAAGAAATGTCTGAAATATTATATAGAAGATTTGACATTAAGCCTTTACATTGACTTGGACTTAGAGGAAAACAGAATACATAAGAAATGTCCGTATTGACAACTACAGAATTGGCAAAAGAAACGACTTGAAAATTAAGATAAAGAAGATGGTTAAGAGTTTGCGAGGTATTATATAGAAGATTTGGCGCGTATGCCTTTATATTAACTTGAACATAGAATAAAACACACTACAGAATATACAAGAACCACATATACTGACAACTTCAGAATTGCCAGTATGGATTAATTCCTTCGCCTGTCCTATTGGACGAATATTATTACTACTACTACTTATAGTGTGAATGTCAATATTTACATTTCAGAATTTGTTTTTTGAAATTATTACCATTAGTGTGGTTTTCCACTCAACGCGCTTAAAGAAGTTCTAACTTTACAAAAATATTTTAAATGCCATATAATATAATGCCTGATAATTTATTACGTCGATATAACTTATCCAGGCCTTACAAAGCAGTTACTCAATAAACTCGATCGTCTGCTAAATTTGTGCATTTGATACATTTTCGGGCTTCGTAAGTACGATCATATTTGTCTATTACGTGCGCAACTAAACTGGCTAGATATACGTTCACGTCGAAATGCTCACATATTACATTTTCTATATCGTATTTTATTTGACCCTCAATCTCCACAATATCTCCAGGAACGATTCATTTTCCTAACGGCTCATGGACGTGATCTTTATACGGTATACACCAAAACTTTGGAGATACCTCAGCACAGATCTAATCTATTTTCGAACTCCTTCACAATAACTGCCATACGATTATGGAATTCGTTACCGCGTCGACTTCAAGAAGTTGAAACTATAAATAACTTTAAAATTTTCAATTACACCGACATTTAATTGAGAAACAGGAGGCAGAGTGCTCATAATTGTGCAATGTTTATTACTAACTTTGTTATTGTTATATATTTGTATGTATGTATGTCTATCTGTGTATGTATATTTATACTATATATATATATATATATATATATACTTATTTTAATATATATGTGCATATATGTATATATTTATGTATAAATATTTATTTATCAATTTTCTTTTGCTTTTTATTGACACTACCTACAAAAGTTTTTGGCATCAATACCGATGGTTAGCTGGAAGAAAATGTCCCATGGCATTAAGCTCGCCAGTGTACAACCAAATGTGTGCAATAAAGAATTCATTCATTATCGTTCCTAAGATTAACACGTACAAACAAACAAACAACATCTTGAACTTTAAAATATTAGCCTAGATAAACCATAGCAATTAGATTCGAAAAATGTAAGTATATAAAATTTATTAATCTGTAGTGCCCTTTCGTAATGCGACGATTACATGTCGGTTACGTCGCGCTGTCGCAATCATCCTAACTTATTTAATATTATTTTACGGTTTATACTTACTTACACAGACCTTTGATTGATAGACGTGAATTATGGAACATTTTAAATCATAAAAGCTATGCACCGATCTTTTTAAAGTGTTACTCAAGTATAAAGTAAAATGAATTAAATAGAACTTGTTTTTTGTTTTTATAATCACTAACGCATTGACAGATTGCTTGGGCTAAATATAAAGACCTAATTATAACAATAAAAGATCATACAATTAATCTATACTATAATAAAACTGTAACAAGTCGAAATCTGTACATTAAATATTTTTTGAAAATTTTAATCAGGGTAGACTATGTTATCGATATAGAAGCCAAAAATAATCTTTTTACAATTTTTGTCTGTCTGTCTGTCTGTCTGTCTGTCTGTCTGTCTGTCCCTATGCACACGCATCACTCTGAAAGTACTGAACCAATCTTGATGAAACTTGACATAGTGATAACTAATATTACGAGATTACATCAAATATACTTTTTGTCTCATAAAACGCAAAGGGTTCTCCAGGATAAAGGATTAAAGTCTAGAATATAAACCCGAATTACTCTGAAAGTACTGAACCAATTTTAACGAAATTTGACACGGTGATAACTAATATTAGAAGACTACATCCAGGATACTCTTTGTCCCATAAAACGCAATGAGTTCTCCAGAATAACGAAAAACAAAAATTTGCAGTTAACGTAACTAAACTTTTTTGCGACACCTTAGTACAAGAGCCGGCAACGTTAAAAGAACAAGAATTTTAGAATACCTGGTTCTTTAATACATCAATATATATTTTTTTTTATATTATAAGAGGCAAACGAACAGGTGGGTCACGTGATGTTTAGTGACCACCACCGTCTATAGACACTAGCAACACCAGGGGATTTGTAAGTGCGTTTCCAACCTGTATATGGGGGAGTGTAAGGGAACCTCCGGCACTCTCACTGACCGAACGAAACATTACAATGCAAGCACTGTTATTTGACGTCGGTTTTCTGTAAGTATTCTGGCAGTATTAGCCCGAACGACCGACCCATTCATGCTGAAACCAGTAATAGCTTCAGCGTGGCTCTACCACCTACAGAAATTATCAATATATCAATAGACAGAATTTAGGACACTTGGTAGCGGGTTAACGTTGTATTTTTAATAGGCATTTTGATTTATGATTAATCAATAATAAGTTTTGGAACATTTCTTTCAGTAACTTTTAAACGCAATTAAACATTCAGACACATTTTTTATAAACAATCATATATATACCCGCTAATATATTATATAAATAAAAAAAGAATGTGGTGTCGTGGGACACCAGGTAGGAACGAAGTTCTTTTGGCTAATGTAGAATCGACACTATTTGGAAAAAAAAATCGTGCTCAATTTTATGTAATCGTAATTCAAATTATCAATTAAAATAACAAAATATGTCTCTTTATTTTTGTTTGACAACATAAAATTACATAGAAATAGAAATAATTACAAAAAAGGAGAAAGAGAAAGATATTATACACTACTCGCTTATGTATACGACTGTCGCGCCTGCGCACATCTCATTTAACTGTTTTATTCCATGCACTTTTCGTTACAGTTTTACTATCACATTTTTTTCAGTTCGGTCGCGCAGCAAAATCTCTATCTCCTCCAAGCCTGCCGTAAGGAACTTCGTTCCAATAATAAATTTCAAACCAATTATTTTTTTTCATAGCAAAGAACCAATTTCATTTTATTAAACATTATTGACCACCATATACAACGATAAACGTAAACGTATGACTTGGGATTGACGCCATCTCAAATATATGCGTCGTATAGAAGACGACCGCGACACATTTTTACCAACCTTCCTGATTCAATCACGTCAGCGAACGATCAGTACCAGCCTGTCTCTTCAAACAGAGCGTGTTCTCACCCACGCTCGCATAACCGCAGATGACGCCGCCGTGGTCTGGGACTAAATTTCGCTCCCGTACACCAAATTAGGCCCTTCTCGGCAACGGCTCAAGCCTAGATCTGTTCCCTGGGCGTGGAGCCCTTGAGTACGCTGCTCACGCGATACAGTGACACAAGAGTTCTACCCTTATTTTTCGTTATCCTATCCTACATAGTTTAGAGGATTTTTTCCTACACAAAATACATACAGGAGTTGTTGAGGCACACATGCCCGGTACACATGCATGTTTCAATAACTTATATACGTATATTTAGATAGATTAGCTTAAGTTAGCTCAGATAGGACGCAATTTTTGCACAAAACAGGCAACAGCCCAAGTCGAGGTGTGCCGTGCACACTTGAGTTGGTCGCTCAAACATCTCAAGTCGGTTGAGTGCTTTCAGCGCTCGCCTCAATAGTTCGATGAAACTTTAAAGACCATTCCAGGTCAACAGCGTATACATTTCGAAAAAAAAATGCGTCGATAACATACGCTGCCACAATTATCGCTATCTTTATCGTGCAGCCAGTAGTACTGCACTAAACTATACCTATAGCTATATTCTGTACACATATTATTTTTATAGCAATAAATCGGTCTAAATATTGAGTTAATAACTGAATTTGTGTGAAAGATGAAATTTGTACTTATTTATATCTATATATAATAATAATAAAATTACTGCTATTCTAACATGGATTAAGATTACTTTTATTTTTATTTCCAAAAAATAGCATCAAGCACATTATTGTCAATACCATAAATGTCTTTCAATAATAATTCCATTTTAATAGCGTTTCAAAGTTAGTAAAAAAATACATCCTAAAGTTTTAGAATCAATATTTTTGTCTGTAAAGGTACGATATACACAAACGCAACTCTTACCGGCGGCCAAGTAGCCCGTTGTTCGGATGAATATAATATATAAAACTGGCTTGATTGATTCTTTCCGGTATGGCCTCTGCCTATGTAGGTATTTTCGCCAATATCAAGTGTGACAAATACATGATATAAATTTAATGCCAAATATTTAGTGTAACAATTTAGAATAATCTATAATAGAAACATATCAACATGGATAAATTACCAAAAGGTGATAGGTACTATGTTATGAGTGGTACAGAGATTATTTATAAAAATATATTGGAAATATATTTAAAATACGTTTTCGAAACAGTTTATAACTCTTAGACAATAGTTTCAAGCAAGTGACAGTTGACGACGCTTCGGCGCGATGATTGACGCTTCGATACGGTGTTCATATATTTTTCTTTAATACAATGGAGTATAAAAAGGCTTTAATACAAGTTGAGAATAGTTATGATAAAGTAAGTGGTAGAGATGTTTATTTAGTTTTATGTGGGTTAGTTTTCATCTTAATTGATCCTGGTAGATGTTTTTTTTCTTCGAAATGACTACGCTATTGACCGAGCAAGGTCTTAACAGCTTTACCGGACTACAAACAATGGAGTGTTTGATGGTGCTACGAACGGGTACTAGGCTTATTGAAAAAAAAATACATGTAATCTGGGTATATGTTTCAGTGAATCCGTGGATAGTTTGGATTCACAATTGGAAACGGTAGTTGTGGCTGCAATCGGTTATCAGTTTTATTAAATTTTTCGCGTTTAAAAATACAATGGAAACCAGTGATAACCAATTTGGTGCAAACGAAGTTGCACGGGTCAGCTAGTTATAAAATAAAACAGGAGTTTTACAGACTTAAATGAGAGGTTTAGAATGAATTTTTGATGAAATATTGTTGTTTCTATTCTATTTTTTTTCACAAACTGGCAGTACTTTATGTTTTGTAATATTGGTTGCGTTCTGCGTAATTTAGTATGGTTATTGTGAATAAGTGACGTGGTTTGAAAATAGCTGTAGAAGTAAAACGGAACATTATAATCTTCCTAGTCGATTTCAAACTACAGCGACCACCAGAGCCGGAGACCCACGTACCCTCCCCTTCCCCTTCCCCCCTCCCCTCCCTCCCCCCCCCCCCTCCCCGCCCTCCTCCCAAACACAGGCTGGCAACGCACTTGTGACTCCCCTGGTTGTTGCAAGTGTCTATGGACGGTGGTGATCGCCTAACATCAGGTGACCCATCTGTTCGTTTGCCTACTATGAAATAAAAAAAAAAAAACCAAATTCGGGGGCTGGAGTGTTTAGCTAATAGATGGCTGAAATGCCCAATTTTAGCTGAAAATTTACGAGCACAAAAAACAACATGTTAAGGTACCTTTTTTGAGATATTCGTGCTTATAATGTAAGTCACGTTTTCTTTAATCCTCCAATGTATTTATTCTAAACAAACCGCCTCCATTCATCACGCTTTTCAGCGAACGGCTCTCAATGAGAAAGTTCGATGTTACATCTTATCAGATGTCTCTTCTGAACAACTTTGAAACGTAAGAATTGCCTTTTTTCTTCCGTTTACCACACTTAGTTCGGAAAAGAAGACGCGCTTTACGTTTCTTAAATCTGACATTCGCAAGAGATGTCGGCACCGACGCAGCTGGCGCCTCATTAGATATACCTCTATCCTTATGTCATTAGTTACGCTCGTCGTAAAACTTCGGTGTGGTTTCGGACGGACCACTTAATACTGAAATGTCACAGAAACTCTCTGGAAAGTTCTATAAGCTATCGTTTTATTAGAACGTTGAAGACATCATATACACTTTATTATCTATAGAAGTTATAGTTCCTAATAACGATTACCTGTTATCGAAGTAGCAAGAAAATATCGAAATTATTTTGATAAATTCGTATTATTTAAGAATCCTTTTATATTTATACTAATATTATGAAGCTAAAAGCGTCTAGTCAAAAGCGGTCTGTACTTATTAAAATCATAGTAAAGTTTGACAAGTTGTAATAACGTAGAATTATTATTGAAGACGGTATAGCCCGATACTGTATGACCATAACCTGTGAGAATAAACTAGAGGACAACTGAACCAAATATTGTTTAGACGCTTCACCTGATAATCGGAGGTTATTCAAGAATTACCTAAGAACTAAAGGAGGGTAGGAGGTCTATGATTTGCTTAATTTTGACGACACAGGTGATGGGGGGTCTGAAGTGTAAGGCGCCTGGTCTTATCCACTGGTCTACTATCGCCCTGTAGCAAATAGCTCTAAGATAATTAATTCCTCTATAGACTATAAATTCCTTGTACCTAAATTTTTTAACCGTTGTCCATGAATCAATAAGGAAATAAGAACAAATTAAAAAAGTCGTAATCATAAGAACTGCCGACAGAAGTGAAAACTCAAAATAACGAAATAAATGTATTTTCTCTTTGAAATTCTCATCTAATACCTTTAAACGAGCAATTCTTGTGTATTTTTATATTTGTATATATTCAGGATCTCGGAAACGGCGTCATCTATTTCCGTGAAACTTAATATGTAGGTAGTTTCGGGGACGATAAATCGATCTAGTTAGATTTTATTCATAGAAAACTTTTTATAACTGATAATCTAGCTAGATTATGAAGGCAGATTTCGCCGTCGCTGTCAAAACAAAATAGCTCAGGTGGAAATTGGTTGCTTCGGAAATCCGTGTAACTCCAGTTCGAATCCGAGTGTATATATATATATATATTTTTTTTGTATAAAATCCTAATTCTATAAATCTTCTTTATAAGGCACAAGTTCGGCCTTGCGTGGAAATTTGTTCGCACCTCTGGGACGGTTCCGCCAAATACCTACTGGATGCCCTGGACAGGTTGCAGAGACGGGCTGACCGTTAATGATGCAGACATTACAGAGTTTATAGAGCCGTTTTAACTGCGCAGGGATATTGCTTCACTCAGCGTGTTCTACCGTCTGTATCATGACGAGTGTTCTTCAAAGTTGTTCAATTTAATCCCTTCCTCTCCTTTTCACAACCGAACCACGCGCGCTGGTCTACGGAGCCACAGTTTTACGGTAAACCCTATCTGGGCACGAACTAAAAAGTTCGCAACGTCCTATCTTTGCCGTAGCGTGAAGCTGTGGAACAATCTCCCAGCTAATGTGTTCCCTCCTTCCTATAATATGGGGTCCTTCAAGCGTAACTTGAACGCAGGCCGGCATGACACCGGCGACCGACGAAGGATGACGTATCTCTCGACAGGCGCCATTATTTTTGGATTGCACTGTGCTTACCATCAGGCATAGTGCAGTCTTTTAGCCGAGCTACTATAAAAGAAAAAAATGTGAAGCAAACCTAACAGTTTATTTTAATTTAAAAATGCTTTGTAAAGAACCGAGCTAGGCTCGGACGCCCAGGTACTATTAATTATGGTGCAAATGACACTATTGTAGTTCTCATATCAATTGGCACTCGGAACAATAATTATATACATTTTTATAAAGTCTGTCAATCAATCAAACGTATGAAGAGCCGCAAAATATCAATATTAAATACGCGTTTAACTACGCGTTGCTAGTTTCACGCAAGTGTCGCAGTCACGCTTTACTAGGATGTAATGACGCGAAATTATAAATGTAACTCCTGCCAAAACTTCCACTCAAGACGCTTAAAAAGTTTTCACTGCAAAAATACGTATATAGATATTTACGAAAGCATTCGGGGTATAAGCTTTACTTACTCTTGCTAACAAGGGAGAGATAATACTTGGCCCCTCAAGCTTCTAAAGTTTAATTTATATGTGTAATGAACACAAAGTACTAATTTTATTTCATTAATAACGATAACAATCTGTTTGAATAATTGCGTTTGATTCACAATTGTGTTTTCGTTAAACAAACATAAAATTTTCGCACCGTTCATTCCACTTTCCGTGGGAAATAATATTATAATTAACATCGCGTTATATATCGTAACTGGAGGTGGAGGGGGGGGGGGGGGGGAGTATAAAGTCAGTAAAATAAGTCATGTTTATCAAGTTTTTTTTCTTCAAACTGTAGTGAAATAACTCTAGAAACTTAAGAATATTAAAAAAGAGTTTGATTGGATGTCCAATTGTGAGGGAGTATGTATCATCAGCAAAAAAAAAAATGTACATATACTCCCTCAAACAATTGTGTCCGACTAGATTGTGAACCCCACACACACAAGGTGTCGAAAATAACTCGGTGACAAGCTTAGATGCGTAACAATGCATAAGGTAATAAGACCATCATAATGATTTTGTTTTTTTAACCGACTTCGAAAAAGGAGAAGGTTATATGTTCGGGTGTATGTTTTTTTTTTTTTTTATGTATGTTAATCGATATCTCCGTCAATTGTGAACCGATTTTAATGATTCTTTTTTTGTTTGATTCGGCTATACTCCAAGGTGGTCCCATATAAATTTGAATAAAATATTCAACCCCTAAGAGGGTTAAATATCGTTTATTTGATTTTCACCAGTTCGTGTCTACATATTTTCGTGTACTTGAAAGTGATTTCAACAATTTTATTTGAAATTTGATAACTGGGAATGGTGTTCATGAACATAAAAAAAATCCAACCATAAGGGTTGAAAATAAAGGGATGAATAAAGCTTATATGAATAAATGAACTTCCCCACAAACTAATTTTAATGAAAACTTGGAACAACCTGTTGTAATGATAAGAATATCATTTAGTCAATCCTGAGTTGATCATGAAAATGAAGAATGGAACTCCTCAACGGCTTACAGCAGCTATATTGTGTTTGGGTACATATGACTTGTTTTGACGAGGACTTACATGTGGGATTATGACTGTTGAGGCAATTCCCGTGAAGCGGACATTAGGAAAGATGAGGTTCTGAAATTCGTTCACAATCAACCTAATATGACCAGTTAGATCTAGTACGATGTAATATCATGTTTGTTTGTCAAGTTATGAACTTCTGAAGAACAATTACTTCTGTATCGAATTAAATCAAAGTCATGTACTCGAAAAATATCTAGAAATATGGTGGTAAGCGACTTTATATTTTTCTTTAAGTTATTGTTCAGACCTCTCGGTATTATTACAAACATTACAAGTATACAGGTAGCCGCTTATATATAGGTAGTCTACTAGCTAGCCTAGCTACTAGAAGTCTAATTACCATCACTATGAACGAATTTCACCTTTATTTGTTGTTCACTTCACATAAAATACAACTGTTAAAAAAGACCGGAGCTATGATCAAAGTAAGAGCGTAAGCGTTGCGGAAGCATTAATAGATTAAGATTCATAAAACCACTAAACCTTACTTACTTTATAATTAATTAAAACCATGTAAAATATATTTATATACACTAAAAATGGAAAAATAAAAATTTTTACAAAAAAAATTGAACCGACTTCGATATAAAAAACTTATAATGCACTGAAAAGTGAAAAATAAATATATCATTAATATAATCAAATTAAATAAAATATATGAATTTTTGCGCTACCTAGAAAAATACTGGAAGTCGGTGCCAACCGAAAATCATATCGACATAGGTACGAAGTCCACTCTCACGCTTCTGATATATATCTGTATAATAAATAAATAAATAATGTAATATATTTTTTTACCAGCAACAACATTGAAATTTCGGTTGGCACCGACTTCCAGTATTTTTCTAGGTAGCGCAAAAATTCATATATTTTATTTAATTTGATTATATTAATGATATATTTATTTTTCACTTTTCAGTGCATTATAAGTTTTTTATATCGAAGTCGGTTCAATTTTTTTTGTAATTTATACTACGATGCTGGCAAACAAGCATGTGGGCCGCCTGATGGTGAGGTGAAATATTAAAAAAAATTAATTGAGTTGGAAAAAGACTATCTTGACTTACGTTAGACAAACTGTTAGAGAAAAAGGAGGATAATCACGGGGCATAATTTGTTAAAATACAAATGTAAAGACAGTCGCGTGCTTGTACGCTATAAAATGCAAGCAGGGGTAAACAATAAACTTACCGACGCAACTTACCAAAGATAGGATCATATATTACGAAAGGCATTCATAGGTGCGGTGAAAACTCTTCGCGTGACAGATCTAAATGCATATAGACGTAAGGAAAATCTAATGCGATATACCTACAACCTAGATAACACTTTCTAAATTTAAAACTAGTTTTATGTGTCAGTAAATTACTTGATACGACGATCGAACCTGATTCACATGAATCTCACTAAATCTCACATCGAAGAGAAAGGAGACTTCGGCCAATAGCACGTAAATTTTTTCGGGGAAATGATACTGCAGAAATGTGAGAAAATCAATTTACTTTATACTATAACATGTTTCTAACCTAAAATTAGCTGAAATGTAACACGATTCTTCTATATATTTTAGTATTTCCCAATATTACGATGTATAAACAATCTTAGATACTAATAGTTACTAGCCTTGATAAAAAGAATAAAGAAATTTGTGTGTGAGTTTTTATCTCGTAAATAAATCCAGAGTATTTAAACTCAAAATATTAATATTCAAAACTTTCACATTTCAACATTAAATTTTCAACATTAAATCAGATAAAAAAATTCGACAACTACTTGGAATAGTTATTTTAATTGGATTTCAACAAATTTAATGATCGAAGTTTTCCTTGACACGTCGCGTCGTAGCCGCGCGGTTACTCCACGCCCGGTACATCCGATTAGCTATCTACGCCTATAACCCTTATTACCTTAGATCTATATGTGAATAGACAATTATAAAATAATTCAATTTTTTTATCCTCAGTTTATCAACAGATTAATTTAGTAGTTACTGGCAATCATCAATAAGCAAAAGGTTAAATGGTCAAGTTTCACAGGTTTTCAGTACGAATTACAACAAAACTATGAACTTTGGTAAACACATTACAGATAAATTGAACCTTAAACAATGAAATAGGAATGATTATTTATTAAAATTAATAGGTTTCAATTTAAAAAAATCTATACTCCGGAACCCCATTCGCGCAACACAGTCTTGTTTTCGGTACGAAAATCTCAATAAATTTATAATTCTCGTAATCAACAAAAAATACCTGCTTATTCTGAGTAAAAAATGTTTTTAACAAACCACAATTTTATCTATTTATCGGTTATTCATGAATATTGGTGCTGAAATTGTAATTATTAACGTGTCATAATAATCATAGTCTAACAGATAACTGGTTGTGGAAATTCGTGTAAATATTACTATTTCTCAATATGACCGAGTTATATACAAATATACTAATCCGTCTACGTTTGAAATCAATACCACAAATCTATGTCAGCGTGCACCGCATTATATACGTTTTTATCACACAACAATGATAACTTAATATTAATCATAAACAGTTAGTTGTCGTTTTTTTATATAAATGTACACTCATGTAGTAATTTCCTAAGTATTTTTTGCGGCCGGTTGTCCTTCATTGCGTGTCCTGAGCAAAGAACTACAAATCAAACGTCACATAACATAATTCTAATTTGTTCCTACACTTGACCTTAGTTTATATGGAAACTGTACACTGCACTTTTATTCTTATAAACTCTATTACCTTTTTTAATAGTCTTAGGTTTTATAACAAAGTCCCAGAGCATATTACCGATTTACCAGGCTGTAAGTTAAAGCGCCATATCATGCTGATCTTTAGTGTCAAAAGACTTATGGATTGGACTATTGGATCACTATCCACTAAAGACCACTGAAATGTGTCATGTATTTTTTTTAATACCTATCATAGGAAGCAAACGGTGGGTCAACTGATGTTAAGTCATTACCACCGCCCATAGACACTTGAAACACCAAAGAAGTCGCAAGTGCGTTGCCAGCCTGTGTGGGGGGAGGGGGATGGGGAGGAAGGGAAGACGAGAGGAGAGAAAGTGATGGGAGGTGGGCCTCCGGTGCTCTCACTGACCGAAAGAAACGGAACAATGCAAGCACTGTTACTTCACGTTGGTTTTCTGTGAGAGACTGATACTACCCTGATCGAGCCGACCCATTCATGATGAAACCAGTAATAGCTTCAGCGTGGCTCTACCACCTCTATGACGTGATAACCTGATAACCTCTTATAAAAGTTTTTGGCGGGATTTCAGACTGTCATGTAGTGGATTTTATATTTTATTCATAATCTTGTGTTACTTGACTCTATATTGTATAAAGTTGGTGGTGTTTTATGTAATGTGGTTAGTTTATTATGCATAAGTGAAGTGAATGAAAAATAATACCACGGAGCATGCAATTCTGAGATGCCACAAAAAACTCCCTGGAGGGTTCTAACAAGAGATCCACCATCTTGTTAGAATATTGAGTCACACGACGCTTGATATTGAAATGATCGCACGACGCTTGTGATTTTATTGGCTACGTGACAATGGCAGTAATAATCTGAAAGATTGATTGCCAAAAATAAAGTTAAAAAAAAATGATTATTCAGTGCTAATAATTCAATTCAATTCATAAAAGTATGCAATTTTTCATCAATGTTTTCTTATGATGTTATCATGTAAAATTATAGTCAGAAAACGACATTACAGACGATCAATTTTTGATTTTTTTAAAAGAGCAATCAAATCAGGTGAGATTTATTACTTGGTAATAAATCTGCGCAATTATAGGCTAACATTCTTACAGTACCCGCTATTTGACTTAGCTTTTCGGGGAAAAGAGTGAGCCATCCGAGTAAGGTCGTCTTGCTTCGGTTTTGTAAAACGTTTTCGCTGTCGTAAAAATATAGTGCTAAACGAAATCGAGTCGGGAACGACAGGTATTCGTCATATTTAATACATATATCACATCTATTACATAATGAAACAAAATTTAACGACATCTCATTTTTTTAATCCATCAAATCGTTTATGCAAATCGCGCCACAGAAATAGACACACATACGCTTTTTAAACATATAAAATGGTTTAAACCTACATACCCCCCTCGATTCTATGCTAGAATTATTTCCTACGTAACATAATACACGGATTAGTATGTATTGCAATGCTGTCCCCGTTCGATGCAGTCGATAATAGTGTTCGTTTATCGACAACACCATTGTCATACACGATATCGTCATATAATAGTGATGTAACACGTGTCGATTGTGTTGCGGTGACTGTAATTTGGAGTGTATGGTAAACGATCATGTAGAAATACTGAAATTATGTTAAAAGTTGATTGACAAATTTGTTATTGTGACTCTTATATTCTTGCGTAGACGGTTGAAATCTACTCCCAGCAGAGGAAAAGCAAGAAGTTAAAGAAAAGTGACAGTTCTTATGATGACCACGACAAAATCCACTCTCGGCTGAGTACTGATTTATAAAAAAATATAACGTACCAAGTGAACTATTATAAGAGACTAGCTTCTGCCCGCGACTTCGTCTTCGTGGAATAGTTACAATTTTGGGCTAACGGTAACTGTAATTTGCTACATCGTGTACGCAGAAGGTGAAAATATTTTTTAGATAATACGTACGTTAACCCTGATTTTGAAACATTATTCATTTGTGCTCCGCTCCTGTTGGTCATAGCGTGATTACATATACATATATATAATAAATAAGCTATCTAAATACGAGTTTTTTAAATCGAACCAGTATTTCCTGAGAATAATGCGATCAAGCAAACACACTCATCAACTTTATAAAATTAAGAAGTATAGTCTAGAATTGACTCTGTGCATCCACTAAAGACGATTGAAATGTGTCCATCATTTGTGTAGTACTAGATGAAACAACGGTATGTTCTACAAATATCTTGGCGGTGGTTTTATTATAATATTTTTTTAAGTATTGCATTTTCTATTCCATTATTTCGCCAGAATATGTAATATTAACGAAGTTATTAGACACAGAATTAACAATACGGTATATCAAGTAAAATTCTGTTTTGAATAAATTAGAAGCCTTCACATCGAGACTACAATCAAAGTGCTCGTCTAAGAGTATCCATAATTTTTATATACATCCTAAACGTCTTCATCGATTCTGTTGTTTTTTTTTGGTCTTAGGAGATCACTCAGTTTGTTGTTTTAGATATAGTGGACCTGATAGATGGCACTGTTGCCGAAAAACATACTTTCTTAATTGTTGACCTTTTTTTTATATTGCATATTATTTCAAGATTAAATCTTTAAACCGATTGCAATGAAATTTCTGTTTACATTTGTTTTTTTTTTTTCGAAATCTAAAAACACAAGTTATGTCATTACACGTAAACTATGTTGCGGGAGAAAGTTAGCAAGGTTACATGTTATAATAAACTATAACGGCTACAATGTACAAGGCACCTTATAAATGCGGAAATTAATACATTGCCTGAACCACTTCTCAACTAACTTTTAGATCTTTTAGCTATCAAAAAATAAAACAAAACCTTTACCTTTCTAGCTATTTTGATTTTATCTTTCTATATAGAGCTTGTACAGAGTAAATACACTGTATAATTTCTTGATTTATATATAAACACACGTAAGAATATAAACATATTTTATTGAAACTTAATAAACTGAACAAAACTTATAATCTACGCGAGTGAAACCGCGACGTAAAATTAGTTATTTCTAGTGTATCCTTCATTATTTAACATAGGTTTAATAATAAAAATAATTTAGACTATATATATATACACACATATATATATATATATACACATATATATGAATATATAACGTTGTTCATAGCACAAGGTCAGAGTAGACGATTCGTTTGCAAAACATAAACTGTTAGAAAAGTTCTTTTGAAACCTTTGTCTCGTGAAAATCTCCGCGTCACGAACATAAACCGCAAAACCTTACTAATAATTATCATCTTCTCCTTAAACGTATAATCTTGTCTAAAGACAGTATAATTATGTATTGTTATATAATACTAACGGACACGGCAGACGTTGTCCCGCCCTGATTATAAAAAAATCCTTGACAAATTACATGCCAAAACCTTCCCCACAAGTCACTTTATCTGCTAGTGAAAAACCGCATGAAAATCCGTTCTGTAGTTTTGGAGTTTATCACGAACAGACAGACAGACGCGGTAGGCATCTTTAGTTTTACATATACATAGTACATATATTACATAGTATTAATGATAAAAAAATATAGCCGTAGCTTAGTGGCAATGTGCTCGACTTAATACTAATCGATCAATCGACGAGGCGACGTGCACCCTTGAGTTAGTCGCCCAAACATCCCAAATCGGCTGAATGCCTTCAGCGCTCGCCTCAATAGTAGACACCTGCAACAATATTTATACTAGTCCTTTGAAGCTGTTAAGACCTTTCTAGATGAATTGCGTAGTCAGTTCGAAAAAAAAATCGATTATTCTTCCATATTAAAATTATAATATTTACTGTAGAAATCCAATATATCTGTTAATCGTTGTAAAAGTGAAATTTCAGCTAATAAAGGGCCACCTTCGATACTTTAACGTTTGAATCACGAAACGCTAGCAGCGATAATTACATACGAATCACAGACCTAACATTACACTACGTGTCCTTGTCATTCATCGAGACAATTCGTCACTCACGTAACAGTTCATATAACTCGCAAGAAACTTGTAATAACTTATTCAACAATGACAGTCTACTAGGAAATTTAGTTGCTAAAAATTACCATGAAGTACTACAGGTTTTCGGATATGATTATTTATTAATTAACTATAAACAAATACATAAACAGACACCTTGGTATATTTATCTCGCTTACACCTAAAAATAATTGACAGCAATTTGAACATCTGATTTCAACTGATTCCTATGAAACTATGATAGAACTGCAGTTCCGAATTGCATCTAATCTGAGACACAGCAATTTATACGAATTCCTATATTAACCGGTTTGCAAACAACGGTGTTCTCATAACAATTCCGGTTTTAACGTAAAACCATCGCACCTTGAATCGTTCCCTTCATCGAGCCAAGAGCACGCCGCTGGTGAGAGGCGTCAGGAAGGCATCTTCGTGTAATGTCAAGGAACAAGTGAACAAAACAGCCTAATAGACTAGTTTCCCATTTCAAATACAAATTTTAATAATATTGCAATAGAATACGAGGTCAAACTTTGACTACAATCTTATAAAATGTTAATTGACCGTTTAACCGAAATTGGTATATGAGAACATGGACTGTATTATCGATTCATTACTTTAAATTCTTGTAGGTGGTTGAGCCAGGCTGAAGCTATTACTGGCTTAAGCATGAAATAGGTCGGCTCGGCCGGGGTACTACCACCCGACCCACAGAAACGCCGACGTGAAGTAACAGTGCTTTCATTGTTGTGTTTCGTTCGGTCAGTGAGAACACCGGAAGCCCACCTCTTCTCACCTTTACTCTCTCCTCTTCCCTGCCTCCTCCCCCCTCCCCTAACACAGGCTAGCAACGCACTTGCGACTCTCCTGGTGTTACAAGCGTCTATGGATGGTGGCGATCATTAAACATCTGGTGACCCACCTATTCCTTTACCTTTTTTTTTTTTTTTTATTGTAGCACGGCAATGTGACTGCACTATGCCTGATGGTAAGCACAGTACAATCCAAAAATAATAGCGACCACCGATTGACACACTGTCCATCGCTGGTCGCCACTATCATGCCGGCCTGTAATAGGCTGGATATGCAGAGGCTGATCCCGAAACGCGACCCGTAGAAGCGAATCACTATTACGGGCTTTTTCGCCATATGCAAGGTGGTTGCGACCCAGTCAGGCTGTAAAACCCTACCACCCCGCTATCGTCATTGCCTCGTTCGTTATTCAGCAAGGTGCACCACGTGCAGGTGAGGTTGGCTTGGGTGTCTCAAGTCTTATGATGTTATTCGACACCCCTTACACCCCAAAACCTCCCATGATACCTCCTATGATATAAAAAAAAATAGTAAATTTATACGAAAATGTATTAACATTGTTAACCAAGACTATTTATTAAACCAACAAGAATCTTTCACATAATTATTACGGTCTTTCATATAATAACTGGGAAATATCTGATTACATTCGCTGTTTGAGTGAGTCCAACACTTGAATAG
>JACEII010000475.1:16536-41499 GCA_014332785.1 Antheraea mylitta
CGAAAAGCATATGAATAAGTAGCACAGTATTACAAGAGTCGATTCACGTGTTAAATCTATGTAAGAAATAGGAGCTTAATATTTGACCTAATTATCTAGAGAAAACATCAGATGATTTACACCAAAACAAACTGATGTAATAATAAGGAAAGCAATGAATTACAACGTGCAACGCAGTTCCGCCTGCGTCCCACACCTCGACCCGCACCCCGCTTCCCTTTATTCGACCGCGCGGCATTCCGATGATTAGCAGTTACGTAATGATTACCCTTTAAAAACACCTCTTTAATATTTGTTCATTAAACCTAGATGTCATTTATTTACGATTAAAAGGTTAAAAATGTGTGTGTGAATACTTATAGAACGAACTTTAACTATGGTTTTCTTTGTTGTTTATTAGTATTTGTTTTGATATTATTATTTTATGTGTTAAATATGACCATGAACTATCAAAGGATTTTAAAGGGTTTTCAACTTTAAGCAGTAACCTGGTATAAATATTTTTAATTTTATTATTTATTCCAAGACAGTTGCAGCAATTTTTTTTTTCACAAAAATCTCAATAGTACAGGCACTTTATATTTACATTCTTATTATATGTATAGATACATTATCTGTAAATATATTTTTGAACTTAACTAGTTTTCAAGTTTGTAACCAAGTTTCGTAGAAAATTGCTATGGTAAATGAGATGGGTGTTATATTGTTTTTTGTGAAAGCGTCTAGCATCGCGCACTGCTATCCGGGGCTGCCGAGAGTACCGGGAGACGCAGTGCGATACTGCATTGCGTAAAGTGTGCACCGCTAAACACTGGCTCACCGCCACCACCCCGGATTAAACTTCACTCCGAGAATACACTTTAACATTCATTATTTTATAATTTACACATCTCTCTTAAATATTTTAGAGACGTGCTATTTTACAACAAAAATTCATGCCACAACTTACGTAATTACAGTACAATTTAAATGCTTTTATCTAAATCAAAAACTTACATTCTAATATCATAAAATTTAAAAATCTCGAGGACTCTGAATTAAGTCATTGGTAACATAGGTATTTTATTTTCTTGTTACAATAGTTAAAACGCGTGCCCTCTAGGATTTATCAACTTTTATCAAACTATTAAACTTAGACGAAACGATGACTATAGTCTACGACGCTGAAACCAGCTAATATCGTTTTCTGTATGTGTTATTTTATTATAAAATGTTTGGAACCTATTCAGCTGACTCTATAACTATTATCCACAAAAACAATTACAAAAAACTCCATTATCGTTTATTCACGAGACGCCTTTAATTTTGATATTTAAAATAGCTGACCAAAAACGCTTTGTTATGAAAATATTTTTGAATATTTCAACATTTCATTGTGTTCATATAAGCGTTAACCAAGTGATGATAAACGAAAAATTGCTAACGAAACATTGCGGAAGAAATCGAGAGGGGTGAAATGCGAGGGGACCGCGGGGCCCGGGGGCGATGTCGTAAACTTGAATAAGTGAAGCGGCAAATTGTCCATTTAAATTGTATGAAGAGCGTCGGTTTCGGTCGGCTTCTGTGTAATGACCGAAGATTCATTCGGCGACATTTATATTCGATGCCAGTCCGCCTGAAACGTCCCCACCGGGGCCGAGTGTTAACAAATGCTTTGTATTGAATAAAATAACATTTAATATCAAAATATATAATAAAGTCAATAATTACCTATCGAAATATTAGCTTTATGCTTATTAATTCAAAGAATAAACACATAACGAAATTAAATAATTTTATATTAAAAAGTTACGTAAAAATTCCATCAAGTGTTTGCCATGTTTTGAATACAACGAAATTTAAATCTTATTATTGAATAGTTGCGCCCGCGGCTTCGTACGCGTGAAAATATTATGTAAAAAAAAACAGCGATTAATAAAGTCATCTGAATGTATGAAGTTCATTTACTCATCCACTTTTCTCTCGTACTCAAGTCGCGTCGTCATTAAAATTACAATATCTTATAATAGATCAACCAATTTTAAAGAAACTAAGATTAAATATTATTCGAAGATATACTTTATGACTTTCTTGAAAAGGTTTTATCATAAACGTAGTATTTTAGCAGTGATACATGTTCATACGAACAGACAGACAAACATTTCTAAAATCGATTGAAATGTTAGTTATTATTGTACTTATTCCTGGACACGTAACATTTTTATTACACAAATCTAAAAAGTACATACATGTTTGATTTATATTCTTATATATATAGAGAAAAAGAACGGCGACGATAATTTACTACTCAGAAAATTTATCATAAATCACCAAAAACTTGAAACATTACTTGCACAGTTAAAGTAAAATTCGTCGACATTTAAATCGTCTCCTTGAATGAAATACTTCGCAGTCTCCGCGCCCACAAACACTGTAAACAGTGAAACGCAAACAGCAAAAGTTAACTAAATTTATTCACAAAACTTTTATTTTCTCTTCAACTCAACTGATTCAACAATATCAAATTTTGTGAGCCATCATCAAAACATCCCTTGTTATTATATCATTTACATTTCCCAAGCCGAGGTCTCTTGGAAATTTACGAAACAAGTCATGTAGTAACAATTTGGAGCAGAGCCTCACGTTTTGCGACGTAAGCTGTCGTTATCTGGGCAGAGCGCGATGGGCGCGGTACGTTTTTTGAGGTCGATGTCGCTGCGGGAAATATTGTCCCCTCCGACTATTTGCATACATTTACATTATAATCCTGGCTGTTTGGCGGTATTCGCACTGTGTTCACTCCGGCCAGGTGCGGACCAAGAATTATGTTCGTTTACGATTCCACCGATTTTACGGCCGACGCAGAAGTTCTCGGGTCTTATTCACAGTGATACGAATTTTCGGCTTAGGTTTTATGGACGAAATTATATTTATTACACGAACACCATTGAATATAATAATAGCTTTTTCTTGTATTTTCGGTCGTATTAATGTACAGACTATCCTTCGGAAACAGTACACTTTTGCTGCACGAAAAGTACCCTATGGCCGTTTCTGTAATTATATAGTCATCTGTATGTTTTTAAATAATAATTGATTAAACAATTCAGGTGTCAATGCGTAACAAACGAACTTACTTTCGCGTCGATAATTTCTTATCGAGCAATAGCGTTATGTAATTTATTTCTTATTTCTACTAAAATAATATATTTAGTGTATTTACTTGTATTTAAAATTAATGAATATCTGTGAATATAGACCCCTTGCTACGTGCAAATTATTGTTTAATAATTTTTATCATTTATATAATAAGCTTTCGCTTTTTAAATGTCGATACTTTGCAGTGATTATATTTGTTCGGTTTTACTACGGTGTTCCTAAATCCTCAAAAATATTCTCAAAGTGCGTCCATATAGCTAAGGATATTATCTAGATTGCCCTAGGGGTGCGGGGCGGTGCATTAGGCGAGGTTCAACTAGTTTATTGAATTTTCAGTTGCTTCAGAGTATTTATGATTAATATATTTCTTGCAAGTTGCGGCTTATTTCAAAGCGAATCTGATTTCAATTTTAGTAGTAAATAGTGATTAATGGGCTCTGTATTTATATATTTAAATTGTTTGTTGTTTGTGAAACAACAATGGCATTTGAAATTACTTATTGCGAGATAAATATTTATTTTGAAGTTTATATTACATTTCACTGGTTATTACTTTTTATGAACATTGAATACGTTTCAATCGAGTTCATTGTAATGCTAATAACAAAACTCTAGGATATGCTAATAAATTAATATTCATTTATTCCAAACTGATTAAATAAGTATTAATTGTACAGGTATGTTTAAGTTTTTCCTCAAAAAATTAATATTCTATTACGCTTTTTTTATTATGATATGGGTACTAATCTAAGTTCCAGGCCCTAGCGGCCGTAAGCATCGTGATTCGGCCCCAGGAATATATTTAAACGGTACTTAGGGGATACGTAGGTAGTAATAAGGTATTAACGTCCTGGAAATTACAGATTTTTAATTTAATTGCTTTAAAAAAAAAACGAAAATTATGTAACAAACAGAGAACATTTTTTTCGTATTGACTGAACCAATTGATCTCAATTGGCTAATAGTGGCTTCTAGGAAAAAATATAAGAGCTATATAGCTTCATAAGATAATTTTATTTTTCTGTTCAATCTTTTTTTAAATATGGTGTCGTTTTCGTATAATAATGAAATTAATTATTTTTAAACCTTATCGGTGTTATTACAAAGAAGTTAAATACGTATTGAATACTTGTTATATAAAAGTTTGGGTACTTACGTATTAAATGCACCGCGCTCGCCGATTGTTGCGCTGCTCGTGTTATCCTTTATAGCAATTCTAATTAACAAAAATCTAATAAATTAACTCGTGTAATATTAGGCAAAGTAAATCTCATACAAATATGTTTAAAACATCATGGGTATTTAAGAAGCTTAAAATGAGTACGCCGTCGTTAAAAAAATAAAAACCACATTTTTACATATACTAAATTACCTTTTTGTATGTCATATGAGACAAACGAACATACGGGTCACCAGATGTTAAGTGATCACCGCCGTTCATAGACATTAACAACACCGGAGTGCGTTGCGAACCTGTGTTTGAGGGTAGGGAAGGGTGTAGAGGGAGGAAGGTGGGCCTAACCTACCTGATAATGCCTAATAGTAATTCCTTGACAATAAAGATTCATGACTTATTAGAATTTAATCTATTTATAAGAGGATTCATATATTGCACTAATTGAAGTAGCAAAAGACACCCCAGACTCAAGCATAAGTACATAATACACGTGTTGGCAAAAAAAAGTGTTGTTATATTTTCGTCAAACTAATATCAAAATATTTGGTGAGGAAGATTGCTACTGTTCATAGAATTATTGTTGAGTTTGACCAAATGTGCGAATAATAAAAGAATTAGTATAATTGTAAAACATAATTAGACATAGCAATAAAGTAATTAGAAGTTTAAAAGTAACAAAAAGATTAACCTCAATAAATAATTATGAGGGTTTTTATTAGAGCGCAAACAGATGTACTTTTATTAGCGCAGGTGCGGTATGTCTAAGGGATGCCGTAAATGATCTGACGGTGCGGCATCACTTTAAATACCGGCAAAATCAGCCTGTCGGGGGATTGTGTGTAATGAGCATCGAAAGTACGCGGTTCGTTGTCTCAATAGTGTAAACGCGTTTGTTCTTTTCTTATATTAAAACATAGAGTTTAAAGGTTTTACTGTGTTTCTTCTTATCGCCAGTAGTGTTGAGAAAATCCCATTCTTTTACCCAAGTCACAAAAATAATTGAACTATTTTTAACATTTGGCGACCGTGACAGGACTTGGGTTCAGTGTAATTGGTGTTTTTGTGTGAATTGATAAGAACAAACATGGATTTATTAGAGAAGAAAAGAACAAGAGCGCGAACTGCGTTCACAAAGGTTTTGAATTCGCTTAATGCGTTATTGGAGAGTGTTGATCCAGCAGGTACGGCAGATTTAAGTGTGACGTACAGTATGTTGGAAAATAAGCATCAAGCTTTGAAGGAGATAGCAGATCAAATCTTCACAACACTTGACGAAAGAGGAGCCACAGAAACGGAGATTGAAGCTGAAATAGATAAAACCGATGAGTACGAATGTAAATTTCTGTTAGCAAAATACAAGTTTGAAACTCATATGAATGCAAGGAATAGGTCACAGCTCAATCAATCAAATAGCCTTAACAACAGTATAAGTGTGGCTCAAGCGGATTCAAGAAAGACATATAATTTGCCCAAAATTGAATTAGTGAAATTCAGCGGCAACGTGCGTGATTGGTTACAATTTTGGAGTCTTTTTAAGAAGATACATGAAGACTCAAATATGGACAATGAGGATAAGTTTCAATACTTAATTCAAGCAATGGTACCAGATTCTCGAGCGGCAGAGTTAGTGAAAAGTTATCCGCCGACTGGTGAAAACTATAATAAAGTGATAAACAGTTTGAAAAAACGGTTCGGACGAGATGATCTGCAAATTGAAGTGTACGTGCGCGAGTTATTGCAACTCGTGCTGCAAAATGCAATGTCCGTAAAAAAGATACAATTAGTAAGTCTGTATGACAAAATTGAGTCATATTTGCGAGCATTAGATACGCTCGGTGTCACTACAGACAAGTGTGCGGCAATGCTCTTTCCTCTAGTAGAATCTGCACTGCCAGAAGAATTGTTACGTGTCTGGCAGCGATTAAACAGTGCAAGTGAAGTGAGTGCAGCAGAAAATTCGTCCGACATATCTAAGTCAAGATTGACAAAAATGATTAAATTTTTGGAGTCCGAAGTTCAAAATGAATTGCGTATCTCTCTTGCAGTACAAGGTTTTGGGTTAAAAGAAGACAGTGAACCCAGACGTACACAAAGAACGAAAGGACAGACCGCGAAAAAAGATGTTCCTAGTGCGAGAAACCTACTAGTTACCAAAGACAGAAAAAATGTGTGCATTTTTTGCGAAAAGGGTGATCACGAAAGCGCAAAGTGCTTTAAAGCGAAAAACATGACGATCTCCGAAAGACAGGACATTGTCAGGAAAAAACGAGTTTGTTTTAATTGTCTAAAGTTCGGACATAGTTATAAAACGTGCCGGGTGAACCTCAAGTGCTCAAAATGTAATCGTCGCCATGTAGACATTATGTGTTTTGCGGACGAAAAACGTAAGGACCCAAAAATTGAAAAAACGGACAGTTCTGTGAATGTGCAAGAGTGTAGTTTAGCTTCGTCGCACGAGGTACTGTCGACATTTATGCCGACACTCAAAGTTAAAATTCGTAATGACTCTTCAGAAATGATTGTGCGTGCAGTGATCGATACGGGCTCACAAAACTCGTATGTGTTAAAAGAAATAGCCGATGAATTGAACTATGAATCGTTAGGAAAACAAGACATGGTGCATTTACTCTTCGGAGGTGAGAAATCGGGCTCGACTATGCACAATAAATATTTAATACGTGTGGGCAATATAGACGGCAGTTATTGGTGCAATTTTCAAGCGTTTGGTGAAAAAGTTATTTGTGCTAATGTTCCATCAGTGACGAAAGGTAGCTGGCTGCACGAACTAGAGGCTATAAATGTCCAGCTGACAGATGTGTGCAGCCAAGAAAAAACTGTAGCAATTTTGATTGGAGCAGATATAGCAGGGAAAATGCTCACAGGCCGTGTACATGTTCTTAAGAGCGGCTTGACAGCAATCGAAACTCATTTGGGTTGGACCTTAATGGGTAAGGTCCCCGAAACAAAAGGAAGAGAGAATTTTGCAGTGTCGACTGTTTCAATGTATAACAAAAACGTGGATATTAAGGACTTATGGTCCTTGCACGTTATGGGCATCAAGGTTCCGATAGATCATAAAACGGAGAAGCAGCATGACGTCGAAGTGGAAACAGCGTTTAAAGAAAGTGTCATAAAAAATTCAGATGGTCGATACGAAGTGAAGCTGCCGTGGCTCGGGTGTCACCCCGAACTTAGAGACAAGAAAGGTATGGTCGTTCAAAGATTGGAGACTATGGTGAAAAAATTGCACGCAGCAGGTAAATATGAAGAATATGATGGCATATTTCATGAGTGGCTGCGTAAAGATATTATCGAAGGAGTCCCTTCAAACAAAGAAGATCATTGGGGCAATTATATGCCACATCGGTCAGTCTTTAAGGGAAATTCAACGACCACCACAAGACCCATCTACGACGCGTGGAAAAAGGACCGAATCTCATCGAGCAAGTCGTCGACATTTTAATACGCTTTAGGGAAAATAATATAGGTATAATTGCGGACATAAAGAAAGCGTTTTTACAAATAAGCATAAGCCCAGCAGAGCGTGATTTTTTAAGATTTTTATGGTACGACGCTGAGGGTGAGTTAATAGTTTATCGACATTGTAGAGTTATTTTCGGTGTATGTAGTAGTCCGTTCATTTTAGGCGCAACGATTGGTTTACATTTGGATAATTATTTGGAAACAATTAAGAACATTGATAGCGCGAAATCTAATTATGATGATATATAGAAGCTTAGGCATAGTTTTGTGACGAGTTAATAGACGAGATAATTTTGTGTTTAGTTTTTGTAGTATGGGTGACGAGTGAAAATGATATGAACGAGTTACATAATTTTATGCAAGTGCATAAAATTGCGCAGGCCGATTTATTTAAAAAAGGGACAAAAAGCCTGAATTTGCGTATTCACTTGTGGCGTCTACAGAGCAGTGCATTTAGAGCTGGTTATTTCATTGAGCGTCCTTTTTAATGGCCTTAAGGCGACACATATGTAGACGAGGTAGGCCAAGCGTTATTTTCAGTGACAACGACACAAATTTTGTGGGATTACATAACCAACTACTGACTGTGGATCACCAAAAAATTGCAAAGACGCTCGCAATACAACAGATAGAGTGGAGATTTAACCCTCCAGCAGCTCATTGGTGGGGAGGGTTTTGGGAACGTCTCATTGGAGTGCTCAAAAGATTACTGAGGCGTACACTAAAAAAATCTTGCTTGAATTATGAGGAAATGCTCACAATATTAATAGACTGCGAAGCAGTGATAAATTCGCGACCGATCACATATATTTCGGATAGTCATGAGAAGATAATAGCTTTGACTCCATCAATGTTTTTGCAAGAAGTGAGACAGATCGGCGTGATAGATTAGAAGATATAAAATTAGATAAACGTTTCACATATGGGCAAAAATAAAACAAGATTGACGTGAACGTTTTAGGGATGAGTATTTAGGTGCGCTGACATATCAGAAACAAAAAAAATAAAGTGTATCAAAAATTAAAAGTTGGCGATATTGTTCTAGTAGGTAATGACATTGCAAAGCGTATTGATTGGCCTTTAGGCTTTATAACGGCTTTGATCGCTTGAGTTGTATTCTGATTTCAAGAGCGAGAAAATTGTAACAGAGAAATTAAGAGTTGAAACATCAGAGAATGATCACAAAAATAAGACTTTGAAAGAGATTAAAGCAAAAAGCGGACGTGTTATAAAACAATCCGTACGTTTAATGTATGAGTGATATTTGATTTTTATTATTTTTAACCTTTTGCTTAATTCGGATGTTGTTGATGTTTTTTCAAGATTAATTTCTTTGAGTTTAAGTAGATATAACATAGATTAATGTTTTTTTTGATGTATAATTGTGACATTCAAGTTTTTTACGTATGGAAATAGAAGTAAGTCATCTGCCTGCGCTTTAAAAATAGTATACACCTTTTTTCCCGTTGGGAGGATGTTGAGTTTGACCAAATGTGCGAATAATAAAAGAATTAGTATAATTGTAAAACATAATTAGACATAGCAATAAAGTAATTAGAAGTTTAAAAGTAACAAAAAGATTAACCTCAATAAATAATTATGAGGGTTTTTATTAGAGCGCAAACAGATGTACTTTTATTAGCGCAGGTGCGGTATGTCTAAGGGATGCCGTAAATGATCTGACGGTGCGGCATCACTTTAAATACCGGCAAAATCAGCCTGTCGGGGATTGTGTGTAATGAGCATCGAAAGTACGCGGTTCGTTGTCTCAATAGTGTAAACGCGTTTGTTCTTTTCTTATATTAAAACATAGAGTTTAAAGGTTTTACTGTGTTTCTTCTTATCGCCAGTAATGTTGAGAAAACCCCATTCTTTTACCCAAGTCACAAAAATAATTGAACTATTTTTAACAATTATATTACAATTAGAAAACGATATAAAATAGTAGATATTAAATGGGTTTAAGGTGCCGAAATGCACTGGACAATGTTGTTTCGACACATTGTAATAAATCACAAATATAGGCATGTGGTTAGGCGAGGGACGCTCGTGTGACAGGTCAGTGGCGTGTAGTAAAGCGGAGAGCGGGTCGCGGGACCCGTCGCCCGACACTTAATCCATCACACGCCTGTCACGGAGACCGCTTCACATTATCATGCACTTTGATACTGACGCTCATTGTAAGTGACCACATATAATATAGTTATACAGAATATGAAAACACAACTTTGAATTATTATAACGTAAATAACTCATGAATAATAAGCAAAGACACAACAAGTAATTGGCAAGTAATCAAAGTGTTAAAGGTGGAATTAATATTTATCTCAGGAAAGTTAAATTAATAGAAAAATGGAATTTAATAAATTAATTCTAAATCTTGTTCCGATATAGTCGCATCGTCAAAAATGACGTACCTAGTAATTTATCTTAATATACCCATCTAAATAGAATAATCGTTTTTAATAGTGACAAATAATGTAATAAAACAACTTGTTGAAATACATAATAATAAGGATAAGTGAAATAGATAAACATGTACAGCAGCGCTACTTGAATGATATTAATATTCAGCTCTGGACTAAACGGACATAAAAAAGAAAAATAATAGGTCGTATAAAATTGCCGTTCTGTAGTACTGGGCATTTCAAATCAAAATAATTTTTGTTTGGCTAAGAATTCTAATTTTAAATTATTTTCATTTTAAAAACATGGAATTCTTTTTCCAAAAGTAGTCATTTGTTTATTGATTAGTATTTTACATTTTCATCGCATTTCATTTTTTTTGTCATCATGGATACGTTAAAAGTTCGAGTAATTATGGAATATGAGTACCGTCGTGGCAGCAACGCGGCACAAGCGGCACGTAACATCAACGACGTTTACAGAGCTAACACTACAAACCAACACAACACCTGTTATTGGTTTGCTCGCTTCCGTTCTGGGAATTTCGACCGGAAAAATGAACCTCGCGGTCGCCCAAAAACTTTGGTCAACAGTGACGAATTAAAGGCGATTGTGGAAGCTGATGATACACAATCTACGGCTGAATTAGCAGCAGCTTTCGTCGTTAGCGTCAAAACAATATTGGTTCATTTGCGTCAAATCGGCAAGGTAAAAAAGATTGACAAATAGGTGCCCCACGAACTCAATGATCGCCAGCGCGAAGACGTGCCTTGCACTGCTCAACACGACACAGAAATGAAGGAATTTTGAACCGCATTGTTACCTGCGATGAAAAACGTATTCTGTTTGATAACCGCAAGCGCTCAACAAGTTGGTTGAATCCTGGTTCATGCCCTTAACGAAAACTTACCACTAGAAAAGTGATGGTCTCTGTTTGGTGGTCTAGCGCCGGTGTGATTCATCATAGCTTCTTACCAAACGAGGTGAGCATTACTGCAGATGTGTATTGTGAAGAACTGAACACAATGATGGAGAAGCTGGCACATCTCCAACCAACATTGGTCAATCGCTCGTCTTCGCTGCTCCTGCAGGACAACGTGCGACCTCATACTGCACAGCAGACGGTCTCCAAGTTGCAAGAACTTGTGTTGGAAGTTCTCCGTCATCTGCCTTACACACCAGACCTTGCGCCTACAGACTACTACTTTTTCCAAAATTTAGATAACTCCTTGGCGGGAAAAAAAATCAGAGGCAGTACAAAATGCCTTTGAAGAATTTGTTGCTTCCCGTCTAGCTTCGTTTAAATTTTTTCATACAAAACGGCAATTTCATAGGTAAAAACCTAATATACACACATCGAAAAAATCTAAGCAAATACAAATTTTACCATTTATATTAATTAATTTCTAAGTATTTACTCAAACAAAGTGCGTAGCTAAGTAAACTTTTTTGTTATTGATGACATACTGGCTGGTTGTAAAAAAAAAATTAGATTATGTTTTGTTTTTTCATAAAATTCAAATGACTGCGAATTTGTTTGAATTTAAGTGCGTTTTAATTGCTACGTTTATTCTTGATTTTATAATTTTACCAACCATTTAAATAAAGTTAGCGACAAAATTGAATTATTATATTTGATGGCAGATGAAATGCAAAGAACTGTAGGGATGTTGCAAGCGGGAAGTAATCAATGTCAGGTATCTCAACATTTTGGCATTCATAGAAGTGTTATTTGTCGTCTTTGGCAGCGCTACAATAATACAGGAGAACCCGCTGAACAGTATCCAGGCCGTAAAACGAGTACAACCACTCGGCAAGACCGGTACATACAACTGACTGCAAGACGCTAGCCGATGTTAACCGCTCGAGAGATAAGTTTGAGGTTACAAATTTCAAGTGGTGTTGATGTAAGTCCTCAAACAGTGCAAAATCGACTGCATGAGTACGGCCTACGAGCTCGACGCCCAATTAGGTGCCCACCGATACGTCACGGGAATCGCGCTCGTCAATATGAATGGTGTAAAGAACACATAACATGGACCCAGGAATAATGGGATAAAACTATGTTTTCCGATGAGTCGCGATTCGGGTTTAAGCCTTATACAAGAAGGGTTCGAGTGTATTGTCGGCCCGGAAATACTGAAAAGCTCAGGTGCGTTCAGGAAGTTCATCCATACAGCGGCTCAACAGTTATGTTATGGGAGGGTATTATGAAGAACAGGCGAACTGAGCTCGTTTTTGTAAATGGAAACATGAACGCTGAAAATTACATTGAGGATATTTTTAGACCTTATGTCTACCCATTTACACAAACCTTTGGCTCCGATTTTAGGTTAATGCATGACAATGCGCGTTCACATACAGCTCGGCGAACCAGTGAATACTTTGCAACGGAGAACATCCGGGTATTGCTCTGGCCTGCACAATCGACAGATCTCAACCCCATCGAGCACGCATGGGACATGCTCCAGAGACGTGTTTTGAAGGACTTGGATGAAGCGACAACAACCCAAGAGCTGAAGGATTTGTTACAATTCCATTGGGAGCGAATACCGCAAGATGACATAAACAGTCTCATTAATTCAATGAATAATCGTTGCCGACAAGTTCTGAATAGCAGAGGAGACCATACTTTGTATTAAATTGTTCTATTCTTTCACAATAAATACATTTTCTTTAGAAATTTCATTTTGTAAAAAAAAAAGTTTAGTTTCTTGTGTATCTTAGTTTCTACAGTATATTCTAATATTGTTCATTTATGTTATTAAAAGAACTTATAAAGACAACAGCTGTTATTTTTACATCATAGAACCCTAAAGATATTATTTTAAAAATAAGATACAACGTTATAATGTGAAGAACCATCCTAAAATTTAAATTAGTACATGTTGCTTAGACTTTTTTGATGAGTGTATAATACTATAGGGTAATAACACTTGGAACAATTTTAGTTATATAAAATTATTCTGCTGTTGATATATCCATATATATAGGTATATACAAAAGTAAGAATGTTGTTTTTATTTTCTTATTTGGTTATTTAGATAATTTGATTAAATGTAATAATGTATAAACAGAAGTCTAAACTTGAGGTATGATTCTTACACAGGATGACTTGTTAGACAGTGGCAATATTTTCAGGGGTTACTGAGTAGTCGTTTCTGGTTAATCAGTTAAAAAATAGGTGCTTAATATTTGACCTAATATATAAATATAATTATCTAGAAAAAAACAAGGCTGACATACACTTAATATCAGGTGATTTAAACAAAAATGAACTGGTACAATAATAAGGAAAGCAATGCAACGCATCGTATACGGGCGTGTCCCCACCTCGGCCCGCGCCCCGATCGTGCGGCGTTCCAGCGATAAGCAGTTACGTAATGATTAATCTTGAAAAGTGGCCCTTTAATGTTGTTTATTGAACCTAGGTGATTGTAGTCTGTTGAAGCTGTAAAGGCCTTGCAAGGCCAATAGCGTAGTCAGTTTTTTTTTTTATTGTAGCACGGCAAAATGACTGCACAATGCCTGATGGTAAACACAGTGCAATCCAAAAATAATAACGACCACCGATTGACACACTATCCATCGCCGGTTGGCATTATCATGCCGGCCTGCGAAAAGCTGGATATGCACAGGCTGATCCCGAAACGCGACCCGCAGAAGCGAATCACTATTACGGGCTTTTTCGCCATATACATGGTGGTTGCGACCCAGTCAGGCTGTTAAACCCTACCACCCCGCTTTCGCCATTGCCTCGTTCGTTATTCAGCAGGGTGCATCACGTGCAGGTGAGGTTGGCTTGGGTGTCTCAAGTCTTATGATGTTATTTGACACCCCTTACACCCCCTAAGTTCAAAGAAAAAAAACCTAGGTGAGATCTTTTTACGTTTAAATGTATCGTTCTCATACTTTTAAAAGTTTTAGAATAAACTTTTACTGTGGTTCTCTTTGTTGTTTATTAGTGTTTGTTTTGATATTATTATTTTATGTCTTAAATGTGACCATGAACCATAAACCAAAGGGTTGAAAGGTGTCAAACTTTAAACAGACACCTGGTACATATAGATCTTTACTATAATACTAGTAGGTGCCCAGTGGTCGACATTCGGCCATAGTTTATTGATTTGTTAATGTTTGAACTTTATTAGGGTTCTGTTGTCAAAGGATATACTTCTATAATGAAACGTTTTTGTTTTGTTTTTGTTGGGTTGGGTGGTATTTTTAGGGCGTATCGAAATGTAGTTTGTACATTATGAGGAATAGTGATATTCTCAGTATCGTCGTTTGGAAAAGTAATACACAATAGAATCAAATGATGAATCCAAAACAAAGATGTTTTTAATACTATCATTAACTTTTGAACTGAATTCATATTTGTTTCTAAATTTATCATTAACTGTACTAAATATAATTGTTACATCAGATTGAACTGCACCATTGTTCTGATCTAAGTCATGGATTACTTTGATGAGCAAACAAATGTTCTTATTTTGATTTTACAAAGTATTTTTTGGCCCATTTTTTATTGAATCATCATTTGAAGTGAGTTCACAATGAAAAAAAACCAAACATTAAAATATTGACATTGACTATGGTGTTATTGCTTTACTCTTATGATAACATGAAGCAAAATGACATGAAGTGAAAGTACTCCTGTCACCTACAAATTTTGACATTCAGTAAGATCAAAGAGAATAATAATTATTTCAGTGGTTCCATAAATTTACTAAAGGTACATTATTTATCAATTAATTATCAATGTATACTATGAGTTTACATATTATATTATTATAAAATTAACCTACAATTTGTCCAGTTGATTTCAAAGGGCATGTAAGATATTCAACGTCTGTCATGTTAAAAATATTCAAAAGGTAATTGGAACGTAAGTGTAAAATTAAGGATGTCAAAACATCTTTTTCATTTGCATATGCGTATATATTATGTAAAACTCAAGCAGTAGTGTGAGCGATGTATATTTTAATTAATTTTATACGCTTGTAAGACATTTTATATTAAAAACAATGTTTTGTGCACTTGTCCTTCATATAAATTTTAACTATGCTAAATTTCAAGTCCATCCGTTCGCGTGATTCGCTTAAAAAGGGTACATAGTTTTGCCTTCCCGTATTAATATATAAGATTATGATTTTGAAAGTGAGTTTGTTTATTACACGTTCCTGTCGCAACAATTCAACCGATTACCTTGAAATTTTGTATACACGTTTTCAGAAATACATATAAAGACACGGCGTACACAGAAACAAGTACTGTTTGTGGAAGATTAAATGTGAAGGAAGCTGTAAGCAAAAATTAACAGAGAATAAAATAAATGTCCTTAATATTGTTATTTTAACCAACCCTCTTAATTGTTTAATTAAAATTACTATTGCGATGTTCTAGAAACTGTACTATTGCGATGTTCTAGACACTGAGAGACATGAGATTATCCGTCTGATGCAAATAAATATCCGTGCATTACGTTACATGTGGTACAACTTCTGAAATACTTATGTGCAAATCTAGAAAAAAGCTTTAATTTCTAGCCAATGTTTACCCGTGTACAGACCGGCCTAATCTTAAGTAAACATAATTATCTGAAATGGAAGAACACAATGGAGATCTAACAAAACACAGTTTGTTGACGAACCACATAAAATTTACTACATTTTCCTGCGAATTAGAATGTGTTTGTATTATTAATTACTCCATTAGTGTCTTATATGAACATTGTTTTACTTGAGCTAATCGCGTTAACGGTTAAGTATTTTATTAAGTAGTGGCGTATGAAACGACTGCCTTTAATATAAAAATTATCCGTAACATATTACCGCTCAAAAGTTTATTTAATTAATTCCAAATATACTATTTCAACGTGTGCAAAATACGAACTGAGCTGTGAATTAAGATTCACAATTAATTAGCACATTTATTCCTAAACGTATCCTAACTTACCTGCCTAACTTCGGCCCTGCAGGCCGTGTTTAGTCTAGACCGAGTTGCTTGCCCGGAATAGGTACCGCCTAATCAAATACACGGCGCGGGTTTAAACTCTTGCGCCTTAAGACGACGCCGATAAATTTATGCGCTTTCCGTGTATTTAGGAGTTATGTTATAAGTTGAACCAAACTAATGAATGCAGGGATTTGCTTTACTTAACCATATTTACAAAATATGAGCTTTCCGATACAAATATAACATACTGTTTGATATTTTAAGCATAGTCTCGATTCTCGTCTTGAAAACAGTTACATGAGCTTTGAGTATGTTGGATTTTAATTGAAGTTTTATTCTGTGGGTTTTATTTTTACACATATTGCCTATTGTTTACCAGCGGTCTTATGGTTATGGTAATTTAGATGAAATTGCTGAAATTTTTAGTAATTCTAAATACAATAATTAAACGAAATATCATTTTCAAAACGACATTTTCTTTATTTACTCTTATGAATGTATCAATATCATCGAGGTATGTTATCTTTGGAGATACGAACTAATAAACAATAGTGATGTTAATATTTCACTTATTATTAATGTGTGTAATATTTTGTTCCTTGAGTATTGTATTAATTCATAAATTGATATAGAACTCGATGAGATGGTTTCTTCATTTTCAACTGAAACATGGCGTGCGGGTTAGCGCAGTTGGAATACAATAATGTTGGTAGGAATCCCTCCGCCTCACCGCCGCGCCGCGACTCCTCTCTAAGATATAACTTAGTTACGGTGTGAGAACCGGCCATTACAGTGAACGGTTGAACCGTGTTTATAGTGCGCCTCTGCTATCTATTATATTTACAGAGACCATAAAAAACCTTCAAATGTGGATAATAATACAATAATTTTCTTCTCTCTGACCTTTCCTCAATAAATAGCGCATAATGAAATTCAGCACTGGATTTTGGAAAGTCGGGGATTTTGAGGAACAACTAAAATATGTTTTTAATAAGGAGTCTATCTCGAAACAAACCATTTATTATTAAATGAAATTCAAAAAGGGACTTGCACATAAGTAACATACAATAGAATACGAGTTACCATACATCCTTAACAAAAATATACGTAGATTCTCCATAACTGACAGAAATAACTTTATATCTTGTAATATATGTACTAGAGGAAGTATAAAAAAGTCCACCTAAGAGAGCCTCACGAATTTTATTTCCTTGACATAATTTTATTTTTCCAACAGTAGGTAGCGGTGAAGTTATCATTAAACGTTATATAAAGAATACCACCATTCGTCTTAAAAATACAACAATTCAAAAGAATTATACAAATACAGTTATAGTCTATTGAAATATATTAATAAAAAGATGCACTCAGAATTATAAGCTTTACCTTAGTTATGTCAGTTTTACAAACTTCACAAATATTTTGTACCATTTATCTCATCATAGATAAAATGTCATCCTTTGTTTATTTCTACAATTTTTATTTTATTTTTTATTTTAAGGTCAAAGGTGATCTTACAGCTAATAAATGTACAGATATAGACGAAATAACATCGGTAAGGATATTTAAAAGATCACACAGATATACATTTATATAATTACTAGCTGACCCGTGCAACTTCGTTTGCACCAAATTGGTTATCACGCGAAAAAATTGTTCTTTTTTTTATCGTAGCACGGCAAAATGCCTGCACTATGCCTGATGGTAAGCACAGTACAATCCAAAAACAATAGCGACCACCGAGTGACACACTATCCATCGCTAGTCGCCACTATCATGCCGGCCTACAAAAAGCTGGATATGCACAGGCTGATCCCGAAACGCGACGCGCAGAAGCGAATCACTATTACGGATTTTTTCATCATGTACATGGTGGTTGTGACCCAGTCAGGCTGTAAAGCCCTACCACCCCGCAAATAAAACTGATACCCGATTGCAGCCACAACTACCGTTTCCAATTGTGAATCCAAACTATCCACGGATTCACTTAAACATATACCCAGATTACATGTATTCATTTTTTAAATAAACCTAGTACCCATTCGTAGCGTCATCTACCAGGATCAATTAAAATAAAAACTAACCTACATAAAACTGAATAAACATCTCTACCACTTACTTTATCATAACTATCTTCGACTTGTATTAAAACCTTTTTATACTCCATTGTAATAAAAGAAAAATATATGAACACCGTATCGAAGCGTCAAACATCCCGCCGAAAACGTCAAATGTCACTTGCTTGAAACTATTGTCTAAGAGTTATAAACTGTTTCAAAAACGTATTTGAAATATATTTCCAATATATTTTTATAAATAATCTCTGTACCACTCACAACATAGTACCTATCACATTCAAACCAAGCCAGTTTTATACATCAGGTTCAATCCCTCGGTAAGGATCCCTTGAGTGCGTTGCTTGCGCGATACGGTGACACACAAATATACATCACTGCTACAACACTACACGATCACCCCCACACACGTGAAACACATGAAACACTGAATGATGATGAATGAAACATGTTACACATGAAAGTGGAAGGGTTTACTTTTTTCCTTATCGAACTAAAAAACTCTCAATTTTCCGATAATAAATATATGCAGGAGTTGTTGAGGCGTGTATGCTTGGTATACATATACGTTTCAACAACTCATACATATATGAATAGTTAGCTAGATTAGTTAAGATAGGTCGTGATTTTGCATGCAACAGGCAACAGCCAAGCCGAGGTGTGCCGTGTACCCTTGAACTGGTTGCCTAAATAAAATCGGCTGAGTGCCTTAAGCGCTCGTCTTAGTAGTCCGGTAACTTATATACGTATATAAGTTATTGAAACATGCATGTGTACCAAGCATGCGTGCCTCAACAACTTCTATATGTATTTTGTGTAGGAAAAAATCCTCTAAACTATGTAGGATAGGATAACAAAAAACAAGGGTAGAACTCTTGTGTCACTGTATCGCGTGAGCAGCGTACTCAAGGGCTCCACGCCCAGGGAACAGATCTAGGCTTGAGCCGTTGCCGAGAAGGGCCTAATTTGGTGTACGGGAGCGAAATTTAGTCCTAGACCACGGCGGCGTGATCTGCGGTTATGCGGGCGTGGGTGAGAACACGCTCTATTTGAAGAGACAGGCTGGTACTGATCGTTCGCTGACGTGATTGAATCAGGAGGGTCGGTAAAAATGTGTCGCGGTCGTCTTCTATACTGCGCAGCGTTGGGTACGGGTTCATCGTTCGCGGCGGATACCACTAACGGGCTGGAATGATTCGCGGCTTTTTCGAAATAGCTACCTGTAAGTGATTTTATATACGCTCAGACAGAAAGCATCTCCAGGTCCTGTGGAGATCCTTATTCCGGACGTACCATGGGGCACCGGTGATTTTACGTAGGGCTCAGTTCTGGAGAACCTACAACTTTTGAATACGATTTTGCGCATGTGCAAAGACCGAACAACTGTACGTCATAATCGGACGGATGCAAGTTTTGTATAAAGTGAGTTTGTCTGGGGGATATTTTACTCTTATGACAAAGCAAATGATAGAAACGACCTAAGACCATACGGCTTTGTTTCGCACTCTTTCTGTGTGTGAATCGAAATTTAAGTGTTTATCTAAAGTAACACCAAGATATTTCACCTCGCCGGCCCAAGGTATTTCGGCTTTGTATAGCCTGATGGTCGACGACGCATATATTTGAGATGGCGTCAATCCCAAGTCATACGTTTACGTTTATCGTTGTATATGGTGGTCAATAATGTTTAATAAAATGAAATTGGTTCTTTGCTATGAAAAAAAATAATTGATTTGAAATTTATTATTGGAACGAAGTTCCTTACGGCAGGCTTGGAGGAGATAGACATTTTACTGCGCGACCGAACTGAAAAAAATGTGATAGTAAAACTGTAACGAAAAGTGCATGGAATAAAACAGTTAAATGAGACGTGCGCAGGCGCGACTGTCGTATACATAAGCGAGTAGTGTATAATATCTTTCTCTTTCTCCTTTTCTGTAATTATTTCTATTTCTATGTAATTTTATGTTGTCAAACAAAAATAAAGAGAAATATTTTGTTATTTTAATTGATAATCTGAATTACGATTACATAAAATTGAGCACGATTTTTTTTTCCAAATAGTGTCGATTCTACATTAGCCGAAAGAACTTCGTTCCTACCTGGTGTCCCACGACACCACATTCTTTTTTTTATTTATAAAATATATCAGCGGGTATTTTATTTTTATTTTTATTTTATATATTTAGCGCACCAACATAAATATTACACATAGTTAAAATTACATATGGTCACTTACAAAATAAAATTACAGTGTAATAATTACAATCACAGGCATGCATATATATGATTGTTTATAAAAAATGTGTCTGAATGTTTAATTGCGTTTAAAAGTTACTGAAAAAAATGTTCCTAAACTTATTATTGATTAATCATAAATCAAAATGCCTATTAAAAATACAACGTTAACCCGCTACCAAGTGTCCTAAATTCTGTCTATTGATATATTGATAATTTATGTAGGTGGTAGAGCCACGCTGAAGCTATTACTGGTTTCAGCATGAATGGGTCGGCTCGTTCGGGCTAATACTGCCAGAATACTTACAGAAAACCGACGTCAAATAACAGTGCTTGCATTGTAATGTTTCGTTCGGTCAGTGAGAGTGCCGGAGGTTCCCTTACACTCCCCCATATACAGGTTGGAAACGCACTTACAAATCCCCTGGTGTTGCTAGTGTCTATAGACGGTGGTGGTCACTAAACATCACGTGACCCACCTGTTCGTTTGCCTCTTATGATATAAAAAAAAATATATTGATGTATTAAAGAACCAGGTATTCTAAAATTCTTGTTCTTTTAACGTTGCCGGCTCTTGTACTAAGGTGTCGCAAAAAAGTCTAGTTACGTTAACTGCAAATTTTTGTTTTTCGTTATTCTGGAGAACTCATTGCGTTTTATGGGACAAAGAGTATCCTGGATGTAGTCTTCTAATATTAGTTATCACCGTGTCAAATTTCGTTAAAATTGGTTCAGTACTTTCAGAGTAATTCGGATTTATATTCTAGACTTTAATCCTTTATCCTGGAGAACCCTTTGCGTTTTATGAGACATAAAGTATATTTGATATAATCTCGTAATATCAGTTATCATTATGTCAAGTTTCATCAAGATTGGTTCAGTACTTTCAGAGTGATGCGTGTGCATAGGGACAGACAGACAGACAGACAGACAGACAGACAAAAATTGTAAAAAGATTATTTTTGGCTTCTATATCGATAACATAGTCTACCCTGATTAAAATTTTCAAAAAATATTTAATGTACAGATTTCGACTTCGTACAGTTTTATTATATTATAGATAATACATGCACTTAGTTGGTAGAATTATTTAGAAAAAAATTGCTGGTGAGAACTTTCTTGAGTTTGAGAGACCCCGTGTGAAAGAGGTCTATATCGAAGATTTTCGAGACGCTGTTAGTTTGGTTACTAGCTCTAATTAGAAATGAATTTTTTCTATAAGATGATTTCACTAGCGGTACGTGTAGAGGATATTTATTTCTAGTTGAATTAGCAGGTACTCGTAAATTAACGTTACTTAGTAGTTCCGCACACTCTACTATACCGCTAGTAATATTCAAGAGGTATGATATGTCGGCGATTCGTCTACGTTCATGAAGAGGAAGAATATGATTGTATTTGCAGTTAATAAAATAGTTAGCATAATTTCGTTTGTTTTTGTACTGAATGTATCTAAGAAATCTCTTTTGTACACGTTCAATACGGTTGACATAAACATCGTAATTCGGGTTCCATACTTGAGAAGCATATTCAAGGTGGCTACGGACAAGTGCACAGTAAAGAATTTTTAAAGTTTTAATAGACTTGAATTCCGACGAAAGGCGTATAACAAATCCAAGAGCTCTTGATGCTTTGTTCACTATGGTATCAATATGCTGATCAAAGAGTAATTTGGAATCAAATGTTATTCCTAAATCGGTTATCGTATCGACTCTGTTAAGAACAGTATTCTTTAAAGTATAATCATATTTTATAGGTAATTAAATTTATAGGTTATTTAAAAAGAAATATAAAACCAAAGTATATTAATATTGTTATGAAAATAAAATATAACATTTATAGAATTATGAAGACCGTAACTGCTTGTTTGGGAATATCCCGACAGTGGAGTACAGTGCTGGTCGCACGACACATAATTCATAGTGCGTATAAATTACCACCTAACGTGTTATTACACGTTCGCATTAATTCGTCAAGTGTGGTCCGCAACGGACCGAGGCCGAGTCCATACCGCGGCAACTCAAATTAAATTATAATGATCCCGAGTACGGTACGTCATTATCGTGGCGCACTCGCTCACTGCAGCCGATTAACTCCATTACCTCCCAGGTGTATTGCGTCGTTTACACCGTAATGTTCCGCTGCTAGTAACTTGACCCAGTGGCTGACTGGTGCCAGTTGTACTGGCAATAGACACCGGATCCTGAGCGTTACCGCGCGACACATTGTGGATTAACATAAAAAACGGTTACAAAATATAACAATGAAACCAGCAGAAAAGCTATATTATCTCAACTAGAGTTGCTGATTTAAAAATAAGTATATTAAAAAAGTAATAATATTCCGTTTCGTCCGTTCCGTTCCGTCCGTAGAAAACAGGTGCGGAACAAGAATCTGCAGGAAAAAAAACAAGTACCAACATGATCAGCGTGCGGTAGGTACAAGCTACCAGGTATTTAGCCTCTATTGATGGTACATCACGGCAGTCAGTCCTCGCGTTGCTGTGCTGTGATTTAAAAAGCGAAATTACCAACACAGTTTCAGAATTAGTGGCTAAGACAAGACTTTAATTATCACTGTAGTTCTGTTAGAGATTACTCGTAGAAACTTGATAATAGACGTAAGTAACAATGGATAGTATTTATAATATAATAATATCTATACATATCTATGTATAATAAGAATGTAAATCTAACCTGTCATACTTTTTATATTTTTGTGAAAAAAATTGTTGCTGATGTCTTAGAAATGTCTGTCTGTTTGTTGGTATGAACACGCATCACTGCTAAAGTACTACGTTCACGATAAAACCACATCAAGAAAGCAAATCCTCGAGTAACATTTCATCTTAGTTTCATTAAAATCGGTTCACTATATCAAAAGTTTTGTAATTTGAATGACGACGATGTAGTATTTTATATGAGAATATATTTTAGAACATGATTTATTTATATAGGTACACAGAGCCGAATTTACACGACGGATTGATAGAACGTTTAAAAGAAGCCGTCAAGCCCACTCGTGAACTGAGAAAGGCGCTAATGATTTTACACGGTACTTTGTTTTCACTATCGCATGTCTGTTAGGTAGATATGACGCCTATATTTATAATACCAGTAAGTGTCGGTGTGTAGGCGGCTTTATCTGTTAAGGGATTGTCACACGCGTCGCATACAAATTGACGCATTTGTCGCGCCACGAGATTACAATCTTAATACCTTTCTCAAATTAAGTTATATTGAATATTTATCTAGGAAGAGACACTGAGACGCGGTATCGCAACTGTTTGTCTCTCCACAAACGTGATGGCGATCATTTGGGCCTCACTTCCCATTGTTGTTATAAATAATGAGCTTTCAAAATACTGTTACGGTGACCATTTAGGAATTTGAGTTATACAGTACAATCGCCGAGGACAAACCATTACCAATACTTCAAGGGCAAGGTCGGCAACCTTGGAGTTATTACACGTATTGTAGTACCTTCAAACATTATATAACGAGTTTTTTTGGAGGAATCTTAGTTTGTCATGTAGTGGTCTTTATATTTTACGCATAACATTGTGTTATCCGACTTTGTATTTTTAACCGACGAAAAAAACGGAGGAGGTTCTCAATTCGTCGCGTATATTTTTTTTTTTTTTTTTTATGTATGATCACGCATAACTTTTTACAGTATAGTCCGATTTTAATAATTCTTTTTTTATTGGAAAGGGTATACTCCGAAGTTGGTCCCATTTAAATTTGGGAAAAAAAATTCAACCCTAAGGGTATGAAAATCAAGAATGATTGATTATTCACGCACTGATTATGTCTATGACCGCGCATATCTCAAGACAGAATAGTCCGAGTTGAATTATTATCCTTTGATTTGAAAGAGTATACCCAGAAGTTGGTCCCATATACATGTAAACATGAAAAAATCAACCCCAAGGGTAGGAAAACGGGGTATGATTTATAATTCAGCTTCTGAGTTGTGTATTACACTTACAGTATAGTCCGATTTTAATAATTCTTTTTTTATTGGAAAGGGTATACTCCGAAGTTGGTCCCATTTAAATTTGGGAAAAAAATTTCAACCCTAAGAATATGAAAATCGACAATGATTGATTATTCACGCACTGATTATGTCTATGACCGCGCATACCTTTAGACAGAATAGTCCGAATTAAATTATTATCTTTTGATTTGAAAGAGTATACCCAGAAGTTGATCCCATATACATGTAAACATGAAAAAAGCAACCCCAAGGGTAAGAAAACCGGGCATGATTTATAATTCAACTTCTGAGTTGTGTATTTACAAATAAATTAAGCTTGTAGTAATTACTAAGATAACAAAAATGTCATCAAAAAATTATAAAATAAAAACTTTTTAACAAAAAATTAAACCGCCGAAAAAACTGAAAAGCAAAAAATAATAAACCTTTTACTTTATTCATCTTAATAACTAAGTTCTTAAACTAATGTAAGTATACCTAAGAAATTTT
>JACEII010000475.1:47839-58200 GCA_014332785.1 Antheraea mylitta
GCCAAGCCGAGGTGTGCCGTGCACCCTTGAGTTTGTTGCCAAAATAAAATCGGCTGAGTGCCTTAAACGCTCGCCTCAGTAGTCCGGTGAAGCTGTTAAGACCTTGCTGGGTCAATAGCATAGTCAATTCGAACAAAAAAAAAAAAAAGTTCGGTCATTGAGAGCGCCGGAGACCCATCTCCCCTCTCCTGTCCCTTTCTCTCCATTTCCCCAAACACAGGCTGGCAACGCACTTGCGACTCCTCTGGGGTTCTAGTATCTATGGACGGCGGTGATTGCTTAGCAACAGGTGACCCGCACTTCGTTTGCCTCCTATATGATATTAAAAAAACTTGGTAAATCCTAACAATATCTTAATAAATTATTGCTTAACACGTAAGCAATTATGATTTTATAACTTATATAACTGTAACATTTAATTAAATTAAGCATCGATCAATATTCATAAGCTAATTCGTTCATAATGCTAGTGGGATTAAGAATACAAATATACAAATGTTATATCTATTAGTAGCTCAAGCCCTGAACTAAATACTCCAATATGAATTTCTAAATATCAGGTGTACTCTTATGAGTTTTCAATAAGTATGGATTTTATAAACTTCTGATTGTAAGTAGATTAGAAAGTTCTAAGCCGTTTTCTAATTTTACAAAACTTAACGAAACAATTTGTGTGTGAATAATTATGGCCATTTTTGAACGTGTCTTTTTTATTATTTTAGCTACGCAATGCTCACACTTTTGCCGGCTTAACGTACATGTAGATTTTTTAGAGCATTTATATTTCTTAAATTTGCCCGATAAAAAAAGATTTTTTTTTTATGTTTGCACTGATTCATTCCATGAATTTTCTTGGCTTTATCGTGAGCCTAGTGATTTAGCAGTGACGCGTTTCCAAACAAACCGAAAGACAGACACCTTAAAAATGATTGAAATATATTCTATTTATTACTTATTCCTAGCAACATTTTTTTTTCACTAAAATTGGTAAAGTTTAGACACGTTAGATCTACATTGTTATATATATATATATTTATATGTATATATTTATATATTTATTTATATGTATAGAGTGTAAAATATAGCGGCATAAAACTTTAAATAAAGAAATCGTTGGATCGAATGAATATCTTTATAAATTTCTTCTATACGTGTGATGTTACTGAACTTCTCCAAAACGGTTGGACCAATTTTGATGAAATTTTGTATGCGTGCTCCAATAGATCCAAAAATGGTACAGATCCATAATAGGACTCGGTAGGTGGCGCTGCGGTCATATAATAGACTTTTTATCAGGGTGGGATAACTTCAGCTCGGACCGCTAGTGTATATACAGAAATTAATATCGTTATATCTTACATCAATAAATTCTAAGTGTATTCGTACACCGCGTCGATGGACATAGGTTCGAATACTGGTAACTGAATCGGAGTCCTTTGAGAAAAAAAAAAACGATCGTGATAAGAACATAGCATAGCGGTAGGGTTTTTTCTAAGTCTACCTGGTTAGCTACCACCCTTAAGTTGTAAATCTGACAATCAAACACCTGTTAGTGCGTTCCGGCACACGCACTGAGAGTCGGCCTGCTTTATTTTTTTTCGAACTGAATACGCTATTAACCTAGCAAGGTCTTAACAGCTGCACCAGAATATGAAGGTTTAACGTGTTGAGCACCTAACACTACATTGTCATTTAATTACAGATGAGATTGTGATCAAGGGTTAGAACTTGTAAAGTATAAAAAAATCAACAATTACCACGAAGGTTGCGTAATTTTTTTTTTCTATCATAGGAGGCAATCGAACAGGATAGTTACTTGATGTAAAGTAATCATCGCTGTACATAAACACTAGCAACACCGTGCGTCGCCAACCTGTGTTTGGAAGGTAGGGAAAGGGAGAAGGGGAGAAAGGTAGATAGGAGAGGGATTTTAGGCTTCCGGCGCTCTCACTTATCGAACGAAACGCCACAATGCAAGCACTGTCACTTCACATTGGTATTTCTGTGGGTCGAGTGAAACTATCCCGAGCGAGCCGACGCATTCATGCTGAAGCCAGTAATAGCTTCAGCGTGGCTCTACCATCTACAAGTTATTTTTCATGAAGATAGTTTTTATATCATCCATTTCATTATAATCCCACACTAGATGGCGCTGTGGTACGTTCAGTTCAACATTTCTAGCGTTCAACATTTACTTGCTTAAGTTAATACATGTTGATATTTGAACAAAGCAAATGTTTTCAAACTATCTATTTTACTATAGCTCACTATTAGACGGCACTGAATAAAATACGTCAACGGGGCCGCAAGAGTGAAACAATATGAGAGTAAAGGTACGTCGGAGATTATTAGGATAGATTCTACGAAGTATTGTTTGTATATGAGACAAACCCGCAAATTATTTTTGTTACTATAATGTTACTTTGTTAATTACCCAACCAAATCTGTGGCTTTATTGTTTCTTTACACTTAGGAAATACCAAACAATATTTACTTTTTCATGTACATTATTCTGAAGTACCAGTATTATTTGCAATAATAGAGGGGATTTTTAATTGTAATTCTGTTATTATTATTCAACTCTTAAAAACTATTTAATATTATTAAGTGAGCATTATTACTGTTAGCTCCAAGCGAAAAGCAAATTATGTATAGTTCGCGTCAAACCTTATGGCTGCTCTGAATATAGCTTTAAATTCGGTCTTGCGCATAGTACCGTTAAAAGGTTAATATAAAACAAATTCAAAATATTATTATATGAATTTAAAAATGACATTTAATAATATTAAAGTTGGTTCAATATAATACGTACAATATATTACGTTTTTCATTAATTATGATTCAAGTAGATATCTGCTTTACATTAATTAATAAGAATATGGCAGTATAATGATCACGCTGCAACTTTTAAGATTTTGTATATTAAATGAGAAATTTATTTATTTTATTTATTTACTAGCTGACCCGTGCAACTTCGTCTGCACCAAATTGGTTATTACTGGTTTCACTTGTATTTTTAAAGGCGAAAAATTTGAATAAAACTGATACCCGATTGCAGCCACAACTACCGTTTCCAATTGTGAATCCAAACTATCCACGGATTCACTGAAACATATACCCAGATTACATGTGATTTTTTTTTAATTAGCCTAGAACCCGTTCGTACCATCATCTACCACTCCGTTGTTTGTAGTCCGGTGAAGCTATTAAGACCTTGCTCGGTCAATAGCGTAATCATTTCGAGAATAAAAATCATCTACCAGGATCGATTAAGATAAAAAGTAACCTACATAAAACTAAATAAACATCTCTACCACTTACTTTCTCATAACTATCTTCAACTTGTATTAAAACCTTTTTGTACTCCATTCTATTAAAGAAAAATATATGAACACCGTATCGAAACATCAAACATCGCGCCGAAGCGTGAACTGTAATTTGCTTGAAACTATTGTTTAAGAGTTATAAACTGTTTCGAAAACGTATTTTAAATATATTTATAAAATATTTTTATAAATAATCTTTGTACCACTCACAACATAGTACCGTTTAGTAATTTATCCATGTATGATATGTTTCTATTGAAGATTATTCTACGTTGTTACACTAAATATTTGGCATTCAATTTATAACGTGTATTTGTCACACTTGATATTGGCAAAATTACCTACATAGGCAGAGACCATACCGAAAAGAGTCAATCAAGCTAGTTTTATATATTATATTCATCCGAACAACGGGCTACCTGGTTGCCAGTAAGAGTTGCGTTTATTTGTGCATATCGTACCTTTACAGACAAAAATATTGATTTTTAAATAATTTTAGGATGTTTTTTTTACTAAATTTGAAACGTTATTAAAATGGAATTATTATTGAAATACATTTTTGGTATTGACAATAATGTGCTTGATGGTATTTTTTGGAAATAAAAATAAAAGTAATCTTAACCCATGTTAGAATAGCAGTAATTTTATTATTACTATATTTAAATATAAATAAGTACAAATTTCATCTTTCACACTAATTCAGTTATTAACTCAATATTTAGATCGATTTATTGTTATAAAGATAACATGTGTATAGAATATAGCTATAGGTATAGTTTAGTGCAGCACTGGCTGCACGATAAAGATAGCGATAATTGTGGCAGCGTATGTTATCGACGCATTTTTTTTTTCGAAATGTACACTGTTGACCTGGAAAGGTTTTTACAGCTTCACCGAACTATTGAGGCGAGCGCTGAAGGCACTGAACCGACTTGGGATGTTTGGGCGACTAACTCAAGGGTACACGGCACACCTCGGCTAGGGCTGTCGCCTATTTTGTGCAAAAATCGCAACCTATCTGAGCTAACCTAAGCTAAGCTATCTAGATATACGTATATAAGTTATTGAAACATGCATGTGTATCAAGCATGCCTGCCTCAACAACTCCTATATTTATTTTGTGTCGGAAAAAATTCTCTAAACTATATAGGATAGGAGGATAGGGAAAAATAAGGGTAGAACTCTTTGTCGTTTATTTCTCTGCAAAAGAAAAACAACGTGTAAGCGTGATGGCGTGCATGTGTGTATAGGTGATGTGTGTGATGTTGTAGTAGTGATGTAAAGTTTTGTGTCACTGTATCGCGTAAACAGCGTACTCAAGGGCTCTCCGCCGAGGGAACGATCTAGGCTTGAGCCGTTGCCGAGCGGGACCTAATCTGGTGTGCGGGAGTGAAATTTACCCCCAGACCACGGCGGCGTGATCTGTAGTTATGCGGGCGTGGGCGTGAACACGCTCTGTTTGAAGAGAGTGAAAGAGAGTGAAAAGAGTATTTGAAGAGAAGTGATTGAATCAAGCGGGAAGATAAAAATGTGTCGCGGTCCTCTTCTATACTACGCAGCGTTGGGTACGGGTTCATAGTTCGTGGCGGATACCACTAAAGGGCTGGGTTGATTCGCGGCTTTTTCTAAATAACTACGTGTGAGTGATTTTATATACGCCCAGACGATTTTGAGCATGTGCAAAGACCGAACAACTGTACGTCATAATTGGACGGATGCAAGTTTTATATAAAGCGAGTTTATGTCTGGCGGACATTTTACTCTTATGACAAAGCAAATGATAGAGACGACCCAAGACCATAGCGGCTTTGTTTCGCACTCTATCTGTGTGTGAATCGAAATTTAAGTGTTTATCTAAAGTGACGCCGAGATATTTCACCTCACAGGCCTAAGGTATTTCGGTTTCGTATAGCCTGATGGTCGAAGACGCATATATTTAAGATGGCGTCAATCCCAAGTCATACGTTTACGTTTATCGTTGTTTCAATGGCATATGGTGAAGTCTTAATATCCATAATGTTTAAAATAATAATAATATGAAATTTGTTCTTTGCTAGGGAAAAAAATAATTGGTTTGAAATTTATTATTTTTATTTATAAAATATATCTGAGGGTATATATATGATTGTTTATAAAGAACTGTGTCTGATTGTAATAAATGCCTGCTTTTAATTGCGTTTAAAAGTTACGGAAAAAAAAATGTTTCTAAACCTATTCATAAATCAAAATGCGCATTGAAAATACAACGTTAACCGGCTACCAAGTGTCCTTTCGGGCTAATACCACCCTCTCACAGAAAACCGACGTGAAATAACAGTGCTTACATTTTAGTTTTGGTCAGTGAGAGCGCTGGAGGCCCACCTCTCTTCTCCTTTCCTCCTTTGCCTTCCCTTACCCTCCCCCATATACAGGTTGGCAACACACTTGTGACAACCCTGGTGTTGCTAGAGTCTATAGAGGGTGGGGGTCACTTAACATCACGTGACCCACCTATTTATTTACCTCCTATGATACAAAAAAATATATATTGATATATTAAAGAACACGATATTTTAAAATTCTTGTTCTTTTAACGTTGCCGGCTTTTGTACTAAGGTGTCGCAAAAAAGTCTAGTTACGTTAACTACAAATTTTTGTTTTTCGTTATCCTGGAGAACCCCTTGCGTTTTATGGGACAAAAAGTATCCTGGATGTAGCCTTGTAATATCAGTTATTACTGTGTTAAGTATTGTTAAAATTGGTTCAGTACTTTCAGAGTAATACGGGTTTAGATTCTAGGCTTTAATCCTTTATCCTGGAGAACCCTTTGCGTTTTATGGGACAAAAAGTATATTTGATGTAATCTCATAATATTAGTTATCACTATGTCAAGTTTCGTCAAGATTGGTTCAGTAGTTTCAGAGTGATGCGTGTTCATAGGGAGAGACAGAGAGACAGACAAAATTGTAAAAAGATTTTTTTGGCTTCTATATCGACATAGTCTACCCTGATTAAAATTTTCAAAAAATATTTAATGTACAGATTTCGACTTGTTACAGTTTTATTATAGTATATAGATATAGATTTATTTAACATATAGAATCAACAACAGTAACATAAATAAAAAGTTAAAAAACATACATGCAAATACTTCAAAATTATTTATGTCACTATTTACAGTATTTATGAATATAAAATACGATGCAGAAGACAATAAAAATAAAAGAAACAATTATGAAAAAAGAATTAAGAAGAAAATAAAATAAAACAATTCGATAATGTATAACTTAAAATTAAGGAAAAAAAATCCTGCAGAAATTAATTAAATAAAAAACTAATTTTAGATTTGAAATTAGATAAGGAATTACTAAATAAGTCTATGGTTTGATCATTTTTAACAAGTTCGTTATATTGTCGAGAAAATCTGGGAACGATAGAGAAATTACCTAAATTGGTTCTGTAGCTTTTATGACCAAATAAAGAGACAGGAAATCTAGGTAGTTTGGAGGGCACATTAATGTTAAATCGATTCAAAAGTTCTGAATTATCAATGTGGTTATTGAAAACTTTATATTAAAAAGTCATGTTCAACATAATTCTTCTATAGTACAAAGATTTCAGTTTAACTTCTTTCAGTCTATCAGAATACGGAGCAAATTTCTTGGAACCTGACAAACAAGCTATAGCTATATAAAAATGACTTTGATTGTGTCTTCTTGTAAAAGATTTGACAGCTAATGTATCAAAACCCGTATATTTTCATTGGACGGACATATAAAAGATATATAGACATATTAAATATTTGCAAATAATTAGAGATAAGAATGGACAGACAATAAAAATTAAATTATTATTGAGGCAATAAAATGTCAGTAAAGACTACAAATGACAATAGTAAAATATGAACAGTACGCCAAATAAAGTATTTGTCAGGTATAATTGACTCCAGATAACATTTAATCATCTGCGCGTTGGTGCGTTTTGGTTAGGATCGCGTACTTTCGGGAGTGCGGGCGACATTGCGAGACCTGGTCACAGTCGCGCGACCCACAAAGAGGATAGATATCCAAGTCGTCGGAATAGACGACTCGGTATCGCGGGTGGAGGCCGTAGGGGCCGTGGCAAAGGCAGGCGCGTGTGCACCCGCCAGCAAGAAGGCGGTCCGCTCCGCACTCGACCTCGTCTCGTCATCGGCTGGAGTGTGACCCAAGTTCAGCTGTTTGTTACCGCTGCATAGGCCTGGGCCATACCTGACCGATGTGTCTGTCAGAGGTAGTGAGAGGAGCGACCTGCTTCTGATGCGGGAAGGGGGGACACCACGCGGACGCCTATACTGCGGCTAAGCCATATTGCGGCGTCTGCATGGACGCCAAAATTTCGGTAGAGCATTTTATGGGGTGTTTGAATGTAAATGAGGAATTTTGACGATGGGGCCCGGCTATATGGCGAATACAGGCAGAGGAATAAGACTCTGCAGATCGGCATCAACCTGGCTAAGGGGACGGCATGGGAGGAGCTTCTCCAATCGCTAGAGAATTATCCTCGGAGTGCCCATACCGAGTGGTCCGGAAGCAACTCCAGAGTAGGGCGCCCCCGATAACAGAGATCCTCCAGCCGGAGGTAGCTAATAGGGTCGTGGGAGAGTTGTTTCTCGACCCTCCAGAGTAGACTCTTCCTCGAATACAACCACCTCCACCCGTCACGTTTATGGCGGAGATGTTCGACAGTTTGCCACATGGCCTCGTACCTGCGGCAGCTGTTGAGGGTATACCTTGAGGAAAGGGAGCAAATAGAAGAGGGCAGATAGTCCGACGTGGGACTCCATTTGGAGTCCACAAGGCTGAATGTTGGGGCCACTGTTGTGGATCCTACGCTACGACTGGGTGCTCCAATTTATTTACATTGGAGCAACACCTTCCATAAAAACATTTTTTTTAAGTGGATAGGACTTCTAATAATTACTACTATAATAACAAATATCAACACGAAAAATAAAACAACAAAAATAGCAATAACATGTATTTAACAACAATAAAACTATTTATCTATAACTATTTATTTATCTATCTGAATACGACTGTACTGAAACCGGCACTGACACTATTACACGTGTGATATAATATTGTAATATTATAATAATATCTTGATTTGCACACTTAATATTGTATTTAAGCCGGACTAGATTTAAAATTAAAATAATTTCAGAAAAAGGTCCAAGCAGAACAAGAGTCTGTAGGAAAAATAAATTAAAAAAACATGTATACATATATCATCATCACACATACACATACACAAAATTAATGTGTAGGTACTTTACATCAATCTCATTTCTACTTATTTTCCATGTTAATACATCCTTTCAATCTATAAATTGGAAGTGTAATATTTTCCAGTTGTCGCTTCTAGTATTCGCTTTTATATCCTACGTAAATTCTTATAGAGCTTCTACGCCATAGCTCCCTTATACATCCTATAGAAATGAGAGATGAAAATGTCGGAAGACGTTTCTTAGAATTCGTTCATGTTTATGACATTTTATAGCGAGGTGAAAATGTGATGTCGTTTCCTTTTGAAATTTGAAAATATAGTTTGTATTTTTACACGTCTGGATTGATAAAATTCCAATACGCGTATTCTGCGTAGTGACAACACGGGGGCGTATTATCGTCTTCTAAGAATTGGTATACGACGTTTGTTTATAATCCTCACAACACGTACGAGAAAGTTCAATGTTTTGTTCGCGTGGACAGTGCGGTATTTAGGCGACCGCCTTAAAGCTACCGTAGCGCTCTGTTTTGGGTTCGAATCTGTCATTGGATAGATTATTTCCATTGTTTTCTATCTGGTTGTGCTTTGTTTTATATTGCTTGTATATCTGTAATCCCTCCCGATAAAGTGTATGGTCATATCCAAATAGTTAAAAAATTGACCCATACTTTAAGTAATTGTTGATTTTATTCTGGTTTTAACTTGTAAAGATTTGTTTAAATTGGGAGATATATTTATTTAAAAGATTTATATTCATTAGGGTGGGTCAAAAAAATCAACTATTTTTTTTTTACAATTAATACGGAAAAATGGGTTACTAGGCACCTTAAAAAAATTCTCACCAAATATGAACTCTTAATTTTAATAGGAAGATCCTCCTTATCGCAGTTTTTAATTTTTTTCTCAGTCCAATAGAAAAAAATTCATTCCTCATCATTAATTGGTCGTACAGAAAAATTTTTTTTAAGAATTTTGTAGGAAATTTAATGCTCTACAAAAATGGTATCTTATGTTTTGGCGATTAAATTAATCGTTCAAAAGATATTCATCATCAAACTTAAAAGTAATCAATTATTCGTAAAAAATCAAAAATTATCCTCTACACTTAAAATTGTATTTAAATAATACCTGTAAGTATCGCTTAATAAATGAAGATAGATTATTTTTTTCATTCGTAATAATATTATCAACAATACTATCTTCAACACCAGATTTATACTTCGTTTTATCGAATGTGTCCCAAAATTTTTTGAATCTGCCAAATATTGGAACCTTTGGTCCGGATGATACTGGCCAATAGACTTCGAATGCACTCCTTAAAATGATCTCATAAATATGATGGCGACATGGTAACCAAATTAATTCTTTAATGAAATTTTCTCAAAACTGATAGATTACATTGAAATTTTTCGATTATTTAATCAAAAACTCTTAAAATCGGTATACATGAAAGTTTGATGATGAATATCTTTTGAAAGCTTAATTTAATCGCCAAAACATAAGATACCATTTTTATAGAGCAGTTAATTTGCTACAAAAATTTCTATTGCCCATTCAATAATAGCCATTTCTTGTCGAGTTATAAAATTCATAAACAAAAGTGACATTTGACTTAAAATAATCAATCTTAAATCTTCAATATTAGTGAAATGGTGAGGTTTACGGAAAAAACATAAGATACCTTTTTTGTAGAGCATTAAATTTCCTACAAAATTCTTAAAAAAATTTTTTCTGTACGACCAATTAATGATGAGGAATGATTTTTTTTCTATTGGACTGAAAAAAAAA